>CM021742.1:1401331-1441010 GCA_011075105.1 Heteronetta atricapilla
ATCCTTAAGGGTCCCTTCCAACTCAGGATATTCTATGATTCTATGATGAGAGGACTAATTAGTCACTGTACAGAACTGTGAATACATTAAGCATTTGCAATTGCTGACGACTATTGTCTGCACAGGCATAGCTGCTCTGAATAGCAGTGCAGGGAAGTAGCATCCACGGGCAGCTTAACCCACCCTTCTGGCAGGACACAAAGGAACAATTCTGTCACTATCACACTTGGGATGCACCAGAGGGAAGCAAGTTTAATAAGGAAAAATGAATATGGGTAGATCAACACTGTCTCACGGCCTTGGTTGGTGTACTACTGGCTTCCAATACTTAAAAGGACACTGGAATGTACAAAGCACGTTAAAAGACTAGCCGCAAGTTAGGCAGTAAGGTGCAGCTGTTGACATCTCTATTGTATGACAGTGGTATCACACTACAGCTGGGACTGAAGCTTTGTGACTACAACAAAGAATGCACAATTCTGTTATTCACTTGCCTTAAAGACTCTTGGGAACACCTGTTATTGCTAAATCTGTGCTCTACATTAAAAATCAAAGCACTTGCCAAACACAACAGAAAACAGTTCAGACTGTAAGATAAGACAACACACTGAGAACTAGCGACCTGTCCTGCTAATTTCCTAGACTGCCAGACTTGTACCTGCCAGACTTGTACCGCATAATGCAGGTACGAGTGCTCTTGCAGAAATGTGCTCAACAGCCCACTCGCACACTGCACAGTGGCAGTTTAACAGGCTGACATCTATGACTCTGTTACCACTTCTGTCAGTATCCTCAGTTTCAAAATTTGAGGAAAATGAAAAAAGTTTGAGGACTTCCCTATTTAGGTAATTCTTCATAAGGCTTGCAGATGGAAGATAAAAGATAACGTTCTTATGTGGCTATGATGTATTCATGTGTATTATTTGACAGCCAGAATACTAAATTTGAAACCCTTGGCACTGGTTCCTACTCTATTTTGTTTTATGACTGCAGCTAGTCCCAGTGTTAAATTAAATGTCTGTTTCTCACAAAGCATTTAATCCAAAACATATAGGAGCCAAATCACTGATTTATAACAAAAACTGACTGAAGTGCAAGATGTTCTGTGCAAAAAACTTTCCTCTAACTTGTATAATGTGAGGATACCATTTGAAAAGGACAGTCAGAATGCTTTGAGAGACTTGCTGTCTACAAAATACAGTGACTTTACAAGTGCCCACCTGAGCTAACAGGAAAAAGGGAATACAAGTCCCTACATTTATTTAATGTGAATGTATCTTGAAGCTGGGGGAGAAATGACCATACTTGTCCATCTGTTATGACAGAAATTTTGTGTTCTGGAACGGAATCTGGGCTCCATCCATGAGTATTTGTGTTTCTGTCCCAAGGGAAACATTACCCATTTAAGGTCACAGAAAAGGAAGGCTAATGAAGTTTAAACACTAGCATGATCTTCTGATGTATATACTGGTTTATTTATTGCTCAGTTTAGTTTTTCACTTTAGCATGCATCACCCATGATGATCACAAAATTCTATAAACCAAAAAAAAAAAACCAATAATAATCTTGGAAAAAAAAATGAAAAAAAAATGTTGGCTCTGAAAAAACATGCAAGCAAACAAATGAACAAAACAATACTAAGTGGTGAAGAGGGTAATAGAAGAGAAAGAAGAGATTATGATTATTGGTTTTAGAGAACAGTCACCAAGGAAGCTTCTCTAGCTGAATACTACAGAACATACACATGCATTGTCATCCTTTTGATTCCAGTTGTGTTTTTGTAGGATTGTTCTCTTGACCAGGTAATTTATCCAGGAGACCCTTCATCTGTTACCTCATGCTTGAGATAATAGATGCTTTAAGAATTTTGGTAAAGTACTGCTGTAGGATCAAAACCTAAAATACAAGGACATGCAGAATATTAAATCTACTACGACTAGCAAGTGTAACACCTAAAACACCTAAAAATAGCAGGTGAACCTGATGATGTAAACTAATTTTGAACATGGGTAAAAGTGACTTCTACGCACATTATCGTTGCGATACTTCATCACATAAAAGTCATTTTCATTACTAAAACACTTTGAACCAGATCTTGTATTGTGGCTTCCCTGAGCTGGAAGTCAGCTTCCACCTACTGCCCACATCCACTAGCATCACGACATTATTTCAGTTGCTGGTCACAGCCCCTTTTATTGAAAAACTAAATCAAGATGTACTGCAATTCAGTTGAATTCTCCCCCCCAGCCTCATCATTACATAGTCAACATTTGAAATGAGGGATAAGAAATTGTTTTTACAGTAGGGGCACAATCACTGCAAACGAGCTGCTCTCTTTTTGCCCCATTTTGGACCTTATTGTGTATTCACACAGTCATAGAAGAAGCAAAATACTCCCTACCAGTAATATCTTAACCATTGATAAAATATATTACCGAAGAGTTTATTTCGGCTTCAACATATTTAGAGACGCTTTCAGTATTTTTAAAAGATTTGTCTCAGTATAAATTCATTTTTGAAAGCCATAAAACATCTCTCCATTGTGAAAAATAACTATATCAGAAAGCATGTATTAAAAAGTAGTGAAAGACAAATGGTGTTTTTTATATCCTAGAAGAAGTAGAGGCAAACAACTTTAGATTTTTTGCAATCAAGTACAATATACCAAACTTTAAGCATAGTAAACTATGTAGTTATCATGAGAGGTAAACATGGCAGAGAAGAAATAATTAATCTTCAATATTGGCAATATAAATGTATCATTTGGTCGTAGCTTTACTACAGTTACTGCTTTACCCACCACAATTTTTCATGCCAGCTGCAAAGTGTAACTAAGTGAAGCTACTAGGGTTTTGTTTTGATTTTGAGAGTTCTTAAGTATATAATGATGCAAAGGACATCAGAAACACATATTAAGAACTCTTGCTAGCATGAGACTCTGAAGAACACAGAAATTTCTCCATGATATAGCATGATTAAACTTATGCTTTCAAACTGCATTTAGAACTTAGGTTATAATGATGCATGTTTTAAATGCATTTTTTGAAAGGGTAAATGTTGCTAATACTGACATCTTGATCTCCCAAAGATGAGTGGAATGGTTTGTCTGCCAGCGAGTACTTTAAACATGGTATACAAAAATATGCTGCTGTTGTCAAAATCTTTGCATACTTTTCCAAACATTGTTACAGTGAGAGCTTTGTTACACATCCACTTTCTAACTTGGAATAAATATCTCTAATAACAATGCACTTAAACCAGTGCATATTTTAAACAATAAAATATTAGGACTAACATTTCATGGCACAGATTATTATGATATAAACCTCTTTCAGAAGGTCACGTTGTATAAATCCTACTAATTTAAATGGAAATTTTATCTTCAAAATGAGGAGCAGAATTTGGCTTGTAAAACTGGTAAACATGCCAGTTAGTATGTAAATTTAGAAGAGCATTTCCTACTAATACTCAGCCTATGTTTTGAGGCATGTTATTATAGAGTGCCTCAATTAGCCTAACATCTGAGAACATCATACCATCATACTTGTACACTGACAATGATTTTTGAACTCACCTAGGTATGCCAAGGGATATATCTCATGTATCTCTGTTCTAAGGAATAAAGATGACTCCTAGTCAGCTGTAGAAAAGCTTGTTCATCTGTCAAGGGGAATTTTGTAAATATTCCTATGAAGTCGACAGCCTTCAACCCAAGCTGAGTTCACATCGTGCAACAGCAGGTTCCACATCTCAGTCTAGAAAGAGGGGACCGGCCCCAGAACTCAACTATGCTAACTTCACAATCAACAATATGTGTTGTCAACAGAGGGAAATAGGAATGAAAAGCAAGCATAGAAAGTTACCTGGAAGCTTATCCTTAGACAAAGATCATTCCAAGGGTAAAAATAGTCAGAGCTGTAGAACTCTACCAGGGAAGGTCTCATTCAATGTAAGAGGATCGTGCTTTCATTTATATATATATATATATATATATATATATATGTATATTATACATGTGTGTAATATATCATATATATAAATTGAGTACAAACACTGTAGTACTTTTAAGGAATTTAGTAAGTTAAATAAATTTCTACAGGGTGTGGGTAAACAGTAGTTAATCAGAATATATCTAGTGTAGGTATACAATCTGTGGTTAAGTCATTTATATATGGAACACAAGTTGGAAAGAAATAAAGCTTTAATGCTATAAAGCTATGCCAACCAATAGCAGTTCATTTTAGGGTATAGGAGCTAACATGGAGAGTTAGGGTTATGACCTCCTGTTAACATTAAGCCTTTCACTCAGCACTTTCTGTCACTTTAGAAACCCCTGGGAAGAACCTTTCTATATTCTGTGCTTTTTGTGATACTGCTATCTGCAAAATACAGTGGTTTGGCTGACTGCTAAAAGACCAAGTTCTAATTATGAACAAAGGTTGTAGCCTCTGGACAGACATTTAGTCAAAGCTAATCAACAGTAAAGCCTTTTACCATGGAAAGTAAAGATACCTTTTAGCAGTTACAGTCACACAAATATGATAAAACAAATGAGCAGAAAGAATTTTTACCATTTAACCTCTACACATACTATTCCTGGTCCATGTACCTGATTTAAATGAGAAAATTTCTGTTTGGAACCACAAGGACAAAAATCACACAATTTAATTCCCTCGGTTCAATGTTGCCATTCATAGTGCAGTTTCTTACATATTTACTTCATTAAAAAAACTAAAAATAATAATAAATTATTTATTATTTATAATAATAATAAATAAACTAAAAATAAGTAACCAACATAGAAACAAAGACAAAAAAATGTGTGGTAATGAGTCAAGTTATGTATGATGAAATCATTTTGTTTCGTTATTACACAACCTAAAATATGCTGCTCCACCTTTTTTTTATACCATTCTTTTTCTAAGTTAAAATCTTTCCACCTTTAACTATATTTTAAAGCAAAAATTCTCAGAAAGGTTGCCCAAAACAATTATTATTTTTCTTAATACTGATTAGAATACATACATTTGGTCTTGGCATTACAAAGGGCAATTATATATTGCCTATATATATATCCATAAAAACTTCCCAACAAGCAGCACAGCTTTTTACCAGGAAAAATATTACCAGTACTGGTACAACATTTTAAACCAAGCATACAACAGTTTTTCTTACTGAACAAGAATGCTTTACAATGACAAGGGTTGTGACTGTGGGTGTTACCATGTAAAACCATTGTAATAGAGTGACACCATTGTAATAGATTGGTTTAAGCTGCTAATGAAGTGGTAGCTAAAGAGATCTTTATTACATCTGTGAGAGACATAGGCATGTTGGCAAAACTTCTAAGCACTGAAAGTGCAGACTTAGAACTGCAAGACAACCTGCAGATTTATTCCCTCCACATCATACCTGGAAAAGTAAAATATGTTTACCTCTGACCCAAGATCAGTAACTTCTAAGAGAAATTTCAGCTGAGTTAGCCTATGCTATGAGATGCAATATGTGACAATGAACATGATAAAAAGGAGAATTGCTTTGATTTGAAACATTTTTTTGGGAAACTAATATTTAAGAGCTATAATTGACAATATGCTCTTTAGCTAAGGCACTAGTATACCGACTTTCAGAATAAAGAGAAACTAAATGCTCACTCAGTATTGGGCCCAGCAAATGGCAATACTTTAATGAAGCCTGGAACAGATACAAGTCAAAGGAACTGGCACAGTACTGATTTTACTTACTCTTTTTGATCCTTTCCTTCAACCTCATAACTGAAAGAACAAAGAAAAAGAGCAACTGAATATATGTAGAAATGTCCTAACCAGCTTATTGCACAGCTGATGAAATAAGCTTCACCAATGCCTTACATTTTGCAAAGGCCACCACTGTATCCCTCAATTCAAAAACACATGAATGTAAGAAAAATCAGATGATGTTGCAGTATGAAAGGTAGTTTGCATATCAGCAAAGTTGTTGCCATGTTACAAAAACTACATAAGTATTTTTCCATGCATTTCACAGATTCTGGCACAAAGCTAGTGAAAGTTTGTAGTGACACCCGTCATAAAACAGACAAAATAAAAACCACAGATAAATACCTGTCAAAGACAGCAGTTGTAAGTATAATCTTTCAACATGTCAGCGTTCATGTATGACAAGAAAAAAAGGATAAAGCCCCCAAAGCATACAAATAGCCTAGGATTAGTACATTTGATTATTGTTCTTAAAGAGCAAGAAGGTTGCCTGAAGCTTTTCACTTCTTGGATCACCTGGGAGAATTTATATGCTGCTGCTTGTTGGATGTCCTGGTAACATTAGTTGTTTTGTTTGTTTGGTTGGTTGGTTTGGTTTGGTTTGTTTAAGGCAAAGTGGAAAGAAGAGGGAACTTTGGTCGTGAATTGGATCAGAAGGGACTTTCCAAATAAGGAAATTATGTTAGAGGTTAAGAACCAATTAGGTAAGTTAGGTAAGACAGAAACAGGATTCCAGCACGAAGCAGGCAAGAAGAGAATTTTAAGCATTGGTAAGTTCATTACAAGAACAGAGCAGAATGCAAAGATGATGGAGGCAAAGAATTTAGGCTTGTAAACAAAGGTAGAAAGGAGCAGAACCTCTAACTAATAATACTGGTGCAGCACCTTACTCAGTTTGTCATACTATGCTACCACTTATTTTCTTGGAACAGTTTGTTGTTTTTTTTCAAGGTGTGTTATTTCACCATTTAGATCATGATTTTTGCCACATGTAACACAAGTAATACAGCACTTGCTGCATGTAACATTTCCACTGTATTTATCAGGTTCATTCACATTTTACTTTTCACATTTCACATTTATCTTTATTATCTCAACTCAATAAAAATATTTTTCCTATAAGTTTCAATTTTTAATGAAATATATTTCCTGTAATTAAATATATTTTTTCTCTGAACTGCAATTACATACCTAATCTCCTCATTCTTAGATGTTACTCTTCATAGATGTCATCCACCTGCATCTGTGTTATTATAGATATTTATTTCTGCCTTCCCCTGTATTATTAATATTCTTCAGCATTAACATCTCCTGAACTACATCTTCAGTTCAGTACTTTTGTTTGTTTGTTTTGTTTTTCTTTCTTCATCAAAATAGCCCACTGGAATAACATTTGTTCAAAATGAACAATCAGCAAAAGGCTTGCAGTATTACATAAGTAATCTCCAGGGGCATTTTATAGCCAAATTTTACAATATCATGCTTTAAACTATTTTGCTATAATCTTTCTACACCAAGCAATTAGCTAGTATTCAAGGCCTTCTCAGTCTCTCTCTCACCTTTTGGTACTGTGATGGCTTTTTTTTTTTTTCTTTTTTCTCCGTTATCAGCATGTCCTTTAGGTGGCATTTAGTTTCCTCAACCTGTCTGGTTCAACTGTTGCTAACTTAGCAACAGTTTGGAGCAAGGACTAAGCTGAAAGGTATCATCAGCATAAGAACTTGCAGAAATAATAAAGCTCCTTGTTCCAGTCTGCACTTTGACTGTTACATTTTGCTTCCTCATTTGGTAAAATTACTGCGGGCACATTATCGCCTCAACACCATTACAAATTCATCATTTCTGGTAAGGCATAGAAGTGTGACCCATTGAAAATGCAATTAACATTAACAGCCAGTTGAGCGATAATTTAGGTTTTTTTTTTTTTTTTTTTTTTTTTTTTAAAGGACAGATATCTCAACACTAGCTGAATAGAAAACAAGCTGTGGTTTTTGTTTGTTTGTTGTTTTTGTTTGTTTGTTTGTTTTAATAGGAAAATATGACAGTCTTACTGTCACATCCATGGCTCCTGCTGGCCACTTACTGAGATAGTAAAGAACTCCTGTTCTATCACACACACAGAATCACACAGAATTTCTAGGTTAGAAGAAACCTCAAGATCATCGAGTCCAACCTCTAACCTAACGCTAACAGTCCTCCACTAAATCATATCGCTAAGCTCTACATCTAAACGTCTTTTAAAGACCTCCAGGAATGGTGACTTCACCACTTCCCTGGGCAGCCCGTTCAAATGTCTAACAACCCTTTCGGTAAAGAAGTTCTTCCTAACATCCAACCTAAAACTCCCCTGGCGCAACTTTAGCCCATTCCCCCTCGTCCTGTCACCAGGCACGTGGGAGAACAGGCCAACCCCCACCTCGCTACAGCCTCCCTTGAGGTACCTGTAGAGTGCAATAAGGTCGCCCCTGAGCCTCCTTTTCTCCAGGCTGAACAAGCCCAGCTCCCTCAGCTGCTCCTCATAGGACTTGTTCTCCAGACCCCTCACCAGCTTCGTTGCCCTTCTCTGGACTCGCTCAAGCACCTCGATGTCCTTCTTGTAGCCAGGGGCCCAAAACTGAACACAGTACTCGAGGTGCGGCCTCACCAGAGCCGAGTACAGGGGGACAATCACTTCCCTAGCCCTGCTGGCCACACTGCTTCTTATACAAACCAGGATGCTGTTGGCCTTCTTGGCCACCTGAGCACACTGCTGGCTCATATTCAGCCGACTATCAACCAGTACTCCCAGGTCCTTCTCCGCCTGGCAGCTTTCCAACCATTCCTTTCCAACCAGTCTGTAGCTCTGCTTGGAGTTGTTGTGCCCTAGGTGGAGCACCCGGCACTTGGCCTTGTTGAACTTCATGCAGTTGACCTCAGCCCATTGCTGCAGCCTATCCAGATCCTCCTGCAGAGCCTTCCTACCCTCGAGCAGATCGACACATGCACCTAACTTGGTGTCATCTGCAAACTTACTGAGGGTGCACTCAATGCCTTCATCCAGATCATTGATGAAGATATTAAAGAGGATCGGCCCCAGCACCGAGCCCTGGGGAATGCCACTAGTGACTGGCCTCCAACTGGATTTGACTCCATTCACCACGAGTCTCCATTCATCACGTGTCTTTCAAGCTTCAGTAGCTGCCCATAGCTATCAGTGGGAGACTGGAATGCAGGACAGTGCTACTCCTGACAGAAAAACAAACAAACAAAAAACACTACAAGGTTTGCCTAGTGGGTTCTACTCTTAACCAAACATCAGGTTTTCCTCACATCAGATTTGACAGGACCAGCAGAGAATTGCTGCTTTCCTCTGCAGCACAGGGCACAGTAATTCCTAGGATCATGCAGACATTTTCACAGAACAGTCCTGTGCTATAGGTAAGACTCTAGAATAAAGCTGTCTCCTATCTCCCTTGCCTTCATCCTATGACACAGAAGCATTTCAAAGCATTCTGGTATTTCACAGCAAAACTACGTATTTGTCCCAGGACTACATAGATGGCTTCTGTGTAGCAGGGGTTCTAAAGTACCCGTGCTTGTCAATTCTTCTGAACACCTTTTCTGCAGCCAGACTGTCACTGACTGCTGCCTCCCACCATTCCCTAAGCTTCACCTTCCTTAACTCTTCATCTTACTCAAAATTGCTGCTTCAGGCTCCTTCCCTTTCCCTGATATTACCATTGTCTCTGTTGGCCAAATCACTCTTTGTCTTCCTCCCTTCCTTTAGTGGCCCTGGTCAGGAACTCAGCCAAATAAACCCAGAAGAATGTGTTAAATTGAGCAACATTTGACCTAAACTGTTCCTTCTAGACCTGCATTCCTATTTTAGGACCACATCTTTTTTTCATTATGTACTTTTCCATTCTTGGAAGTTGTGGGGAAAAAAGGGAACATCACACACACAAAAAATAATAACAACTCTTATAAGGGTGAAAAATACATTATTAGTACAGTTTTGATAGCACTAGGCTGGAGCTTTCATGTTGTTAATAATAATAATATAATTAATTAAAATCTCAAAGGTTAGGAAAACAAACCACAGGTAAGTAGAAATTCAGTGTATTACAGATCATTTGGTACTTTTGACAAGGTCATTACTGCGTCCATATTGTAGTCATATGTACTGAGACAACTGCATTCTCTTTGTGAAATTACCTTGTAAAATTTCAACTGGGAAAAAATATTTTTACACTTTCCTCCTAAAAAAGTTGTGTAGTGTTGCTGGCACAGAATGAATACCTGCATTCCTAACATGAACAAGTGTTCCCCAGAAATATACTTTATAAAGTAAATATGAGCTTTCCTGGATGAAAATCTTTATGTGAATATAAGATAGAAACATACAGTGTAGGTGAACGGAGAATTAGTATAAAGTTTGTCACATTTCATAAATTAATGTTAACTAAATTGCTTTCTCTGATACCTTTCCAATTTCCTACTGAGTTATGACTACTTCAGAATTAGAGAAGAAAATCAAGACAGAATAGCGAATATAGGCACTTGGAAACAGTGCAAATGCCGCATCTAAGAACAAAACCTGGAGTTACTTGCCATGAAAGATGCCACGTGATGGCATCTTGCTATTAGATGCCACGTGGTGGCGCTGCTAGGAATGTCAGCTTTTAAGTTTTCTGTAGTGTAACTACCTTCCTCCCATGTCGTCTCTTGCAAGACTGGAATACTACTGAAAAGGACGTGAAAAATAAATAACAAAATAAATACCGGCCATCCTGAACTCCTCCCCAGCGGAGCAAAACTTAATTTCAGTTGTATTCTTTTGCGCAATGTAGAAACTCTGTACAGTAAACTAAGCCAGGAGAAAATACTTTATTTTACAAAACAACGAAATCAGAAACAATGATATCAAGCAGGTAAGAACACAAAAAATATGCTTTAAAATAGAGACGCTGTGACAGTTTGTTAAATATAGAGCTGAGAAAGTCCAAAACATGGGCAACCTTTGCAAGGGCCCTAAGAAAAAGGATAATTGGCGTGTATCAAAGTTCTGTGCTACAGGGATTTTATTAGTCGGTGAATAGTATACCAATAAAGTCAGACCTAAGAACAGAGGATTGTAGAACAGGTGGAACGGTCACTTGCTCACATAATGACAAAGGCAAAGCAGCAGGCTGGATGGACCCACTGGCCATTCAGAGATGACACATTCTATATTTCTGCCATATGTTCCCAAAACAGAGTGAATCTGTTTTATCTATTTGCTTATAGCTAATATACAGCATCTTTTGTCAGTGTTTGCACCTTCAAGGCAGTACAGAAATCAGTACAGATTTTTTTTTTTTTTTCAGATTTTTTTTAATTACTGAGAGATCTTAATAATACCACTTTAATGGTTGATTGAGCTGATTAAATAAATTCCTGTGCAATACTTAACCAACAGCTCTCCAAATAATCTGCCGAAATCAGTTAAGGTAGCTTTTGATGCAAGAGCACACAGACTTGGTAGGAGGGCGGGGAGAACCTTGGCAGCACAGCTAATAAATGTAATTATAATGATAAAAGCTCATAAATGGCTTCATTCTACACTGTCACTCACAGCACAACCTGCTATCACTCACTCCTGCTGCACACAATGACCTTTGTCATGCTTGAGAAAACAGCTTCCCACTGTGATTTGACTCTGAGTGGCCAGATGGGACAGTTTTGCTTCATTATTTGCGTCTGCAAAGTGGGAATGCCAACAGAAAGATTCATTACTGTCAAGATCATCTTTGCAAAGCTCCTCTGATTTATTAGGGCATAAACTTCTGTACTGGCTGTAATGAAACATAAATGTTCTGTAAGGCCTATGAACTTGAGAAGGAAATACACTGCCATCAAGAGGCTATGGGCCTAATTTATTAATGGTTTGTGCCAGTACCATAAGATAAAATCATACCAGCATCATGCATTGCAGCAGTTGCAGGGGAAAATGTAACAGATTAGCCAATGACATGATTACATAAAATCATTTCCTTATTTTTTTTTTCTGAAATCTGTACATTGAAATTCATTAATAAATACATTACAAGACTATTGCCTTTCAAATTCTGATTAATACTGAGATTATGATTTAGAGTAATAAACTGTAAGATAAGAAAAATTAAGTCTCAAGTTATCTTTTATAGAGAAATTTACTGTCCAATTTCAGAATATTCTAGATTATTTTAAGCTCTACATTTTGTTAGCCTGCACAGATTTTCTTCTTTTTTCCCATATCACAGATCTCATCTACTTTTCTAGTTAATGCAGTACAATACTACTAACCCATTACAACCAGTTATGATGACAAACAAATATTGAAGAAAAACTGAAACAATTTGTGTCTGTGATTAAGCATATGCATTACTTCAGCAGAATACACCAGCTAATTCATCCACATTAAGAACAGTAAAGAGCACTTCAGCAATATTACATGGACAAAGGGCTCCTAGCGTGGCAATGAAAACGTTAGCAAGGCTGTACAGTCGCGGTAGCACTATTCAGCCTCAGTTTGCTAGCATTCCAACTGGTTCAGAGGCTGTAGTTAAGGCTAGAGATACTTCCTCTTGTGCTGTCACTGAATGACCTTATGCAAAATTTGCTGGATAATAACTAGAAATGGCCTGGCTTTCTGTTGATGAATAAGTATAGCATTCAGAAACGCTGTGGAAGTTGCATTAAGCTACAAGATCACACAGATAATCCCAGCACAAGAGCCACCACCGTGCATGGCTAAAACTTTTACAGCGTAGCCCTTAAGATTCTATGTTTCTATCAGCAATTCGTTCCTCAGATTAAAAAAAGTTTGCATATCTCATATTTTAAAATTGAATCCAAATCTGCAACCATTATCAAGTCTCTTCCACACTTTCAGAGAAGATGCAACAATTATGTTCACATTCAGTTAATATATTCTAGGATAAAGCATCTAACTGCATACACATCAATTTAACAAAGTTATACAAAACTTCCGTATTACAATCTCATTAAGTAATTTTATCATGTACCTCTTCCAAAATTTGGAGATACACAGTATAGATGATTTTTTTAATATAATTTCAGAATGTTGTTCCAGAAAAATTCTTTCAATGCATAACTTTCTATTAGAAACTTCCTAGTTGGGACCAATATCACAATCTGAGCAGTCATGTTCAGAAGACTAAACCTGCATACATTTTACTCTTAAAATATCAACAAAACTATGGAAGCAAATTAAAAGTACAAAGATATCTGCTTATGATGGTATCCTAACCGGGTCTATGACTAATTTAACAATCCATTCTCACTCGGAGGGCAAGCACACTTTGTACTGGTAGAGCTCACGTGAGTAGTTTTGGGTCTTGTAGATACTGTTGTGCTGTTAGCACTTGATTAAATATAAATGTGGGTAGGAAGGCCAGGTTATTTTGCCAGTCACCAACACATTAATAAGTCACTCTGGAGAAAGGAGGAAAACACAAATTTTTCTTGAGCTACTTTCTTTTGGGAAGTCTAAATCCATTCATTAGTAGGAAAAAAAAAAAAAAAAAAAAAAAAAAAAAAAAAAGGTTATTCAGCAATGTTTTTAACATACTTATATGGTTTGTTTTATGTTACTATTCCCTTATGGCTAGATGTTCTGATGTTTAAAAGGCTGTGAACTAAGCCAGGTGTTTACCCATCTATTGCTCACTAAATGATGTAAAGTTATCTAGACTGCTTTCTGCAAATCTGTTATTTCAAACAGTTTACTATTTTTTTTATGCTGTAGCCTATTAAAATGATCTTATATATAAAAATATAGAATATACATTGGATGCTAAAATAGTTATTGAATTTCCTTCTATATCTTGTCTTTCTGCTTATTTTCACTGATTTTAAAGAGAAATAATGCCTTTTAAAAAATCATTTTCACTGATAAACTGATCGTACAATGTTTCTTGGAGAGATAATTTGGCATCAACAAGTTCAGTGCAAGTGCAAGAAAATTAACACCTTGCCTTATAAGAGAGAAATTCTTTGTATTTAAAAACTATAAATAACCTCAATCATTTCTCTCCTCCAGAAGGTGAAATGAAAATTTAATAGTCATCCTTATAGTTTTCAACTCAGTTTTCCGCTGAAGTTTCCACCCTATTTTAGGGTCACAGTTTTCCCAAGGGAATACTAGCAAGCATTTAGCTTCAGAGACACCAAACCCTTCCAGTGCTCCTTGCAGCAGAGAAGGAACACAATTGCCATGAAATTCTTACACAATTTATAGTCAACTACTGTCCTTCCCAGGATATTTTGGAGTACTGTGCACCTATATAATTTGAGATGGAGCAATTGTTGTATTAATCTAGTGTGAATTTTATACAAAAGGTTTATACTCAAGGATGGACTAGATGATCTTCTATGTCTTTTCCAGCTGAATGATTCTATGGAAAAGGGCCAATATTAGGCTTGTAGGAATGAAGTAGAAGATCTTTACCTCACCACAAAGCTAAACTGCCATTTTCCTCCTTCCATCTATAGCTCAAGACCATACTGCTACCTTCTACCATCAACATCTAGCAGGGAAGCAGTCTCAGAAATAAAACAACAAGAAATATCATTTAAAGTGCATGAGAGATGGCAACATTAGCACCCTTTAGAGGCTGAGATCAAATTCTACTTTTTTTTTTTTTTTTTTTTTTCCCCCACTCAGCAAAAGCAGCCAATAGTGATTTGAAAGTCACAGAAGTTAGCACAAAAGTGAGGAACTTGTCTGCTGTATTCCTCTCTTTTTCCTAAGAGCTCCTGGTGGTTTAAGTCATGCAGAGATCCTGTCCATGCCCTGCTGAGCAGTTAGTCTTACAGTTAACACACTATGTTTATGGAAATGACTGGTACCCAAGAGCCTACATGAGTTGCTGTGGTACAGAAAATCACAATGCTTACAAGGATTCCCTACCCTGGATTGAGGAGGTTGATGGTTGGATTCACTTTTGTGAGAAAGGAATTGGGTAATTCCCTTAAAGGTTCAGTATTTGTCAGCTGAGGAGTTTGCACTGACTGGCTGGCATTGATTAATGACTGTCATCTCCCTGCTCTGGAGAACAGCCACAATTCCAAGCAACCTCTGTAAAGGCTGTAAAGATGGGAGAAAGACATTCCCTACATGCTTGCTTCTATGGGAACAAAAATGGACTAACCTCAGTCTAGTCATGTCTACTAACATGGGGAAAGTATTTGAAGATTTTATTATTAACCAAACAATTTTGAAATTTGTTTAGTATTTCCTATTGCTTATGCAAGAAGAGTATAAACAAATACATTCTTTTGAGTTTCACCTTTGAAAACAACTGTGTATTGTATTTAACAAGTTCAAAGGAAGAAAACCTACCACTTACATTGATATAACGGCCAATTAGATGTCACTCTCTCTGCATACGAACATAGAGCCAAGTGCATTTTTCTGGCTGAAATTGCACAATCATGAAATACCACAAAGGCATCCTCAGATGTTTGGCTCATCTCTAGTTTCCACACACAACCTTTTAAGGAGAATTTAGGTCAGCCTGAATGAAACAGTTTGTTTCAAAATGGGAAAATGGGGGGGGGGGGGGGGGGATATTTCAAAATGCACTTAGTCAGCCGGTATCGTTTTTAGCCAAAAACTCAGTATTATCAGATAGGGTGCTAAGATCTCTGTACTCACAAATTTCTCATGCTGTTTGTATATGCATTTGAACATTTTGCAGAAATTTGGTTTTGGTTGCTCAAACAAATCAAAATATATTAAAAATGCTATCATAGTTATTACAATCACTCTAATGATTTTGCAAATGATATCAGTAATACTGCTAAGTTTCCATTTTGTTTTTTATGGACTGAGTTCTGACAACTTTTTTTTATTATTATTATTATTATGAACAGTCCCAATTTCTATACGGATACTGTGTGTACCACTCAGCATGAAATGAACAATAACTCAGATACATAATCCCAGAAGAGCAGATAACTCTCATTTAGGTAGTATTCCACTGAATAACATAGAAGAAGGTGCTATAAACTACTGTTATATAAAAAAAGGAAAAACAACAAGGCAGCTAACAGGTACCTTTGTGTTTGCAACTATTCCCTGTGCAGAGGACAAAGAGAAGGAAGCTCCTAGTGCTCTCTTAAGTTAATCAATTTTCTATCTAAAGGTATTCTTGTGGCAGACAGGATGAGGAAAGCATTGTTACACTGGTCAAACCTCAGGCAGTGTGTACTGTCCATACCCCAGACTTCCAGGGACAGGACTGCTGATAGCATATATTTTCTAGCAAAATGAGGTACACTCAGCTATAGGATAGTGGATATCCCAAATATAGACCCTGCAGAGGCAGAAACACTCAACTGTACTAAAAGTTTTGACCTTTCTAAAGGTAGATGTGGTCCCTGTGGTCTCTATGAAGAGAGATTTTAGATCCTCATTAATCCCTACTTGCCATGCAATAGCACAATGTTGCCGCTAGCTGTGTTCCCAACATTGCCCAGAAAAAAAACAGAAGGTGTACCCACACTATAGCATAGAAACAGGAGACATGAGAGCATCAGGGAGGAAAACTTTCAGCCAAATTTCATATACGTTTCTGAATGGTGGGCTGATTTTGCTTTTTCATTACAATATAAACCATTGGTCAGATACAAACTCTATTCAAGAAAACAATAGAAATCTACAACTGACCACAATCCCCAGCCAGAATCTGTGGTCCCTATTCAAAATTGCTAGTAGTACAACCACAGCAATGCCTCACTGATGGTGCTCCCACAAATCAGTGACTGATGAGGGACTCTTTTTCAATTGGAAGTGACAAAAAAGGGAACAATCGAAAGATAATATAACCAAGGCCATGTTTGCACACAGGATGAAATTAATCTTCCATGATTTTTTGTGCCTATAAAACTTGATAGCATGAATATTTGATGAAAATTAAACCCTAAAATTTGTGCAAATTTGGACAAAGCAAATGTTTAGTTTTCACCCATCTCTACCACAGATATTTCAGTAGGCAGTATTTAGACACTCTCCTTCTGTAGAAAATTTAGATACTCATTTTTCACAGTAAAAGCAAAACTATCAAATGTATGCTCAGTTAATTTCATTCTTGGAGATTAAGTTAATAGAGTTGATGAACTACCTACTTTCCATTCGTTGGGAAAAAGAGAATTGAAAACAACTCCACACCTACTGCAGAGCAACTGCTATGAAGCCATATTCAAGCCGTTCAAGCATGATAGTTTTTGTGTGTGTGTGTTTGTTGTTGTTGTTGTTTTTTCCTTTTTTTGTGGGGGAGGGAGGAGGAGTGGGCAGTAAGCACCTCAGAAGAGTTAGATGGGAACCCTGAATAACAGACATGCTGCAACTAACATACAACCTAGCATTGTATGATGAGTACGATTTCATGTGTCTGGGAATATAAGGCACATTGTAATGGGGAGGTCAGCTGCAGCCTTAAGTTTTATAATGTTTGCTGGAAATCATATTCAGTGGCAACATCAATTCACAGTTTGGCAACACCCTTCTACCAGGTTTACACGTAATAATTCACCACTCTCTGCAGCCTTCCATGCAAGCCCATGGAAAACGTTTTCCAGCAGAAAGGAAATTTGTCTAGAAGAGTGAGAAATTCCCTTTTGATTCCCCTTTTTCATACTTTCTCATACTTCTTTCCCTTCCTTATTATTTCTACTATCTCTTTTCTTATATTTTTTGGCTCAATTTTTTACTCTTTGAAGGCCTCCTACGCAGATAGATCTAAAAAAATAACAAATTAAATTTCAGA
This sequence comes from Heteronetta atricapilla, assembly GCA_011075105.1. NCBI lineage: Eukaryota > Metazoa > Chordata > Aves > Anseriformes > Anatidae > Heteronetta > Heteronetta atricapilla. The sequence continues at coordinate 1,418,881 of CM021742.1, forward strand.
TGGTCTTCCATAGTTTACAATATGTTGCACATATTTCTTCTTACAAGTTCACCTAATACTTAGGGAACAAAAAATCTAGAAGAACAAGAGCGGACATTCTTGAGTTGGAAACCTGCACACAGCTTTCCACTTGATGTATCAAATATATAACTTATTTCTAGGAAATGCAGATTTAGACTGATCCAAAGTGACTGAAATATAAAGAACTAATTGAAAGAAGAGTATTATTTTATCTTCTGTCATTATATTCCATGTTTAGTAAATATTCTTCATGGTTTTACTAATATCTCGTACTTCATCAGAGGCTGGAAAGCAGAACCACATGATCCAAAGTTCTGGGAATAACTACCGTATTTCATAATTCCATCATATTTTGTGCTTACCAAGAAGAATGACAGGAGCTTGTCTAGTGGATATGTCTGTCATTTCCATTCATACACGCTCCCAAATTTTCTTTCAGCCTTCCTAACAGCAGGCAGATGTCATTTCTGAGGGTGTTTGTTTGTGATGGTATTTTTCCTCAAACAATGATAATTTGTTCTATTTGTTTTTAAAAAGCTGAAGTGAACATAAAATGTTACCAGAAGGTGCTGAATACTTCCAGATCCTATTGAAGTATTAGAGATGTGGAAACAGACTGCAAGACTCGTGTTTGCAAGATACACAATTCCCCACAAATAAAAAACCTTACTGGCTTTTGTCTTGATTTGTCCAGAAATGCCAGAAGACAAATTTGTACTCAGTAATTTATAGCTGCTTCTATTTTCACAATGAAATGCTGAACAGCAACAGTTGAGATACACACTTTACTACTACAACACATTTTAAAGCCTTCAATAACTAGTCCCAAATGATCCAAAAGCCTACATGCCTTTGCAAGGCATTAATGTGTCTAATGACATACAATTGTGAAATAAGAACTTTCTGCTTTCTAGGACATCTAACAATGCACTAAATTAAAATGTTAAAATCCTCTTAAAAACATTTCAACATCGCACAAAGAGCAACCTCTGTGACTGAGCTTAAGTCTTGAGAGGTGAATGCACAAGTGTTATCCCACAGAAACAGAACATATTTATTCAGATGTGTGAAATTGTCAGTTTTGCACAGAAACAATTACAGTAGGGATAGTAGAGAGGATTATGAGATGATTGTATTTTGAAGCTCATAGAGAAGAATGAGTTTTTATCAGTTTTGCAGCAGATGTCTGGACATGAAAACAGAACACAAAACTTAAGTCTACGGAGACAACCACATCCTTCAGAAGACAGACTGTAGGTAATGCTGTTATGCCAATTTGGAAAAAGTAGGTATAAATAAAATGAGATAAACAAAATATGCTCTCAATGGGTGTTCTGTAAAATGCAGAACCACTAACATAGCTCAAGATTCAACTACTCAAAGGATCAGCAGACCCACAACAGAGTTCTAAAGACGGGATTGTTTGGATAACTTGTTTAGTTCTTAATTCAGTAAAGCACTTTAATGTATGCCTGAATCCATTACTTTGGTTAGCTGAAATGTAATAATTCACATATGTAAGCGCTTTGCTGAAATGAATACTAAACTACACATATATGAACCCCTGCATGTAATGAATCTGCTGTACCATCTTGATATATGTGCATGTATTGTGGGATTGTTCTGTAGCCAGACACCAAGAAGGATAACAGAGGTACTCTGGGAAAATAGTATATATGAATAATAATTTCATATATAAACACTGTCTGTTATACTTCCAAAGCAGCAGAATTTGGCCTCTCAGAGCAAAATGAGCAAGAAATACCATTTACTATATGTAATGAGATGCCAGCAAAAGAATACTACACCAAACTTCCTCCCTTTTTAACATTCCCTTTCCAAACATCACTTGAGATTTGATATTTAAACATGCAATTTACCAATCTTCTTAACTTAATGTAAATTTCCAGCAGAAGTTCACTTAAAGTTTTAGTATGTACCAAAACAACACGGCTTATTTTAATCCAGTAAGAGTTATATAAAATAAAAATATATGAGGATGTCATTAAAAGAAAAGTGATCCAGGAATGAACTAAGAATGGATCCTATAAACTAGGTAGAAATATATTCAGCATCCAGATGAAAAAATTTGATTTTTTTCTTTGTGCTGGTCTATACTTTTCCAGGGTAATTAACAATTACTTATAGGCTACTGCTATAGTCTTAACCTCACCAGACTAACAACATATCTGACAAATTGGTTAGGAGAAGATATACCATTTTTTTATTTAAGCCTCACCATTGCATTATCTTTGCTACTGGTATTACCACATGTAACTATAAATATTCTTGTTAGACATAAAAATACCTTAAACCCTATTGATGCTTGCCCACTATATAATATTGTTTGATTCTGACTTAATCTTGCATTCTACAAAGGAATTAAATATGAAATTTTATGATCTATAATACCATTTAATAAAGGCTATAAAGGAAACGTAAAACATCATAAGGATAGCCTTCAAAAACGTACCCCAAACTACTAAGATTTCACTCTTCCTTGTCTGCAGAATCAGTGAGCAAACAGTAGTTTTCACTTAATATTCTTGTGCTGAACAGAACAAAGTATCTATAAAGGGAGCATGTTTATAGATCTGCTATATCATTATTGCAGGCTGTAGGTGAGAAGCAGATGACCGAGCATAACCCTAGCTTTTCTTTCACCATCCTTTTACACCAAGGAAATGTAACTTTGAATACCGACTGATAATTTCAACTACTACCAGAAGCCAAACTTTAAAACAAGTTACATAGGAAGATATTCAGACTAGCTTCATCTTTGGTTTCTTACTACCTGTAGTTTTTATTTATTAATCCAAATTAATTGATTGGAACGCTGTGTTATCTCTTTATTATCAAATGCAAAGAAAAGAGTTTTATATGCAACTATGATGACTTCCTTGCTGAAGGATTACACACAATTAACACTATACACTCTTTACATTTACAAAGACTGTAGATACCTGTCTAAAACAGAACAGCTCTGAACCAGACTCCAACATCTCTTTCGGCTGGTTACGTTTAAATGAGAAGATGCATACAATACAAAGATAAGTAATTTAAAACAAGCAGAGTATGAACTGTATCCTGGCTTTCAGTATAATTGCACCATTGTTGACTTTAAACCACATGAACTAAAATACAGTTTTTATCATGCTGTTGAAGACCTTCAAGAAATAAGACATCTCACCATTTCCTTAAGTGGATGATATAATTCTTCACCCCAAAAATCTGTCTACAGAATAGACATAGTCCACAGAATAAAATGAATAAAATGGGCATATTTGTACAATTACTATGTCTACTTTAACTGTCTTGCTTCTGACATAATTACTTCACAGCAAAAAAAAAAAAAAAAAAAAAAAAAAATCAAGACCTTAGTCTGTTTCAAATATCAGGTTAAGTTTTATTATATTCATTTGTTGAACTAGTAAACAGAATCCATAAGATATCAAGTTCTTTTTATGAGATTTACTTACAATACTTTGGTCTGTCTTGTTAATAATGGCTTTCAGCCACATATTTCAGTGATTTAGAGTTTATGCCAGATTCAAATACTGATTACTTGCAGTCATCTAGGCATGTCTTATGTACACATATCTTAAATTTTGGAACTCTTTCTTTATGACTCCACAATGCACTATGTATTTTTTTTTTTCCTAAGCAAAAGCTATGATTTTTCTGTCACTGATATTCACGAGTTCCTGAAAAATACTTTGGACAATCTATTTCAGATTGTTGATTATTCTCTATTTTGACTGTCCATTGTTTATTAGCTATTCTGTAAGACTCCTGGTTTATTTTGTATCTATTCCTGATTATGTGGCAAACATTAAGAGGGTAATGGCACTTAGGATATATATTTACACTGTGTATAAATAATCATCTCGACTAAAATTCTTAAAACATTCAGAAAGCATTAGTCACTATATAATTCTAGCCAACCATGTAACTATATGAGAGGCAGTAATCCTTCCTCTGGCAATCCACATACACCCTGAGGATAAGATTCAATTACCCTTATCTTCACAAAAAACACCTCTCCACTTTTTGGTTTTAAACACTGCAGAAAAAGTTTATTGATGACAAATTAAACTGATATTAGCCTAGAAAAGAACTCTTAAATTCTTGTTAAATAAAAGCAGAAATAGAAGTGACTAATTCACAGACAGCATTACAGTAGTTCTGACTCTCTCTTTAAAAGAAAGAAGTAATAATGCTGAAAAAAAAATATTTTAAAACTTTTTTTTTTCCCAAAAAAATGCAGATGGGGAAAGAAACTAAGACTGTATAATTTCTTTGACAAGTTGCTTCTCTTTAACCCCAAATCAAGAACTTTTGTTTTGTTTAATCTCATAACCACTCTTTCATCATACTGCAGGAGAACCTAAAACCAGCTAATTAAAGTAAGTTATGTCATAGCTTAAAGACCTATAAAGTGTCTGGACTTTCTTTTGTTCTTGAGATAACCAATAATAAAACATACGGTTTGTGTAACAGTAATAACATCCACCTTTAAAGTACTTAAGTCTTTTAAGAAAAAAAATCAATTTAATAACATCCAGACAACACTGAAGTCAAGACATTCAATTTTCTCTACTAATGTTCCATGTTGCCAACATCAGCAGGTTCCTAAGCTACAGAGACTTGGTTTAAAAACTTCAGAATGCTTTGTAGCATTGTGAAGAGCAGACAAAAAAAAAAAAAAAAAAAAAAAAAAAAAAAAAAGTTGCAATGACAAAATACAGCTGCCCATCTTGTTGATGCTGTAAAAACAGGCTACAAGTTGATTTCATGTTTGTCTTTAGGATTGTTTTAGGATAAAGCAAGTGAATATGCATCATGTTTTCATCTTTCTTTTTTTGAAGGGTAAGGAAAGCATTTTTTCCCATCCTCTGGCAGAATCTAAATGTTTGTGGAATTTTATGCATAGCAAAAACTCAGATTCATTTCATATACAGCAGTTGAAGCCAATAGATTTGTTGGTCTTCTTTAAAATCACTAAATATATTTTTAGTTAAAATATAAAATAAAAATGTAACGTGAAATGAAATAAAGATCTTTAGTGACCACACGACAAGTAGGCAACAGTAATGACTTTTAAGTATCATAAGAGAACATAACTGTGTATAACTAAATGCACAATAGACATTGATCCTGTGAAAGTATACATTAAAGCCTCACATTGATTATTACTGCCTTCAAATGCAGCATATTATGAAATCAAATCTAAATCCAGCAAATTTTGAGGTTCTAAAATCACTAAGGTTTTTAAGGCATTTCTCATTTTAATAAAAAAGGATTTATTAGATTATTTTCCTTTGCAATATCACAACTTACTAAGAACAGTCTTGCTATATTTTCAATGTTAAAATATGTTAAATATTATTTAAGTAGTTTATTTCAATACCACATTTATTTATGTTTAGTTGGCAAGATTTGATAATAGCTCTGATTTCATCATAATGTTAGAGCATTTCACCAAGATTTGCTAGATTAATCTTCCTGGAATTTTCTAATGCAAAGGAATTAGGACTTCATTGTTTAAGAAAAGACAATTACTACATATTTTCTGGTAGCAAACCTCAATGGACAGTATCTTCTCTTGTCTCCTTCCCTGCCCCCTTACTCCCCCCCCCAAAAAAAATCAAAACAAAATAAAAAAAAACTCTTTTCATGCTTAGAATATTGGACCTATTGAAATATATACATAATTAGACTAGTATGGGAGAGATAGAGGCTCACAAAATAAAGAATGAAAATGTTCCTTCTTTTGAGGAAACAGTCTAGTAGATAATTCTGAATAGCCTTTCAATAACATAATTCTTTAGCTCTTACACAAAATCAGGCTGATCTCTCAAAATAAAAACACTTAAATTAAGCTACTTTTGGAATTTACGTGGAGCTACATTATTGTTTCAGACTATTACAACACAGTTTTTATTTAATATATTATCGCTAATATATTATCAGAAAGAAACTGTTTTTTGTCGGTTGTCAGGATACATCTGCCATGACATGCAATGCATTTTGTAATGATGTGTCTTGGAAAAGAACACTTGGAAAAGAAAACTATTTACATGGTGACTATGTTTTCACTTCTCACTTTTAGAGATTGCAACTGACAAACTGGCAAAACCTTCACATCTATATGAAGAATTTTGTTTATAGAAATTGTTCATTGCTATAAGAGAACAAGACATTGCTTCTGCAACTAGTGATGACTTTTTTAATATTATCTAAGATTAGATAACTGAAATGGGTACTTTGCTGACAGGGTAATTGAGGTACACAGAAACTTAAGAACTTATCTGAATTAGAACTATTACTCTGTACATCACTGTCCACCAGAGTATCAAAGTGACAGGAAAAATATAAATGATAAGAAGGATGGCAAAGTAAGGTAGAATGGAGAACAAAAAGCTGGAGAGAAAAAATAGTAAGCATTTCAGGGGTATGCTTTATAAATATTTTAAATAGCTTTGGAGAGAATGTAGTATAAAAATGGTGCAGTGCAAAAACAGGATTGTGAAGTGCACTGCATAGATAATTTTTAGGCACACTGTCATTAAGAATATTTATGATACTGCATTGTCAAAAATTCTTCCTTTCTAAAACAAAGCCAACAAAGACTGAAAACTAATGCATTCAGGCCTGAAATATTTCAGTATGAAAGATGTAAAAGATAATAAATTGATTTGATTTTGTTTTTGCATTTCCTAATATACAATTTTGAAAACTGCATTATATATTAAATATAAGAATTGCATAGAATAACATATATAAAGTAAAAGCTGCTCCCTAAACATTATGTCCTTGCTAAACAAGGTAGAATCCTTCATGCTAGGCCTCTAGAGAAGAAAGTATCTGTAGCAAGTTATTTGTCCTACAGTTCATTGCAATACTTATTTATGCTAATTATTATCTCAGATATAGCCATTCCTTCCCACCTGGAATATGAATATATATATATCTATATATAACATGGTTTTGTGAAAATAGTCAGCCAACTGTTACAGAGAATTATCTCCTTATAGATTTCATAAGATACAGACAGTTTTGATGTGTTCTCTTTTGTTTCTTAAGAGATTAATCCTTCTAAGAAAATCTGTAAATTCCTGTAAATGCAGTGTTTGCTAGATGTAGCAAAATGTTACCATGAAACATTTGAGGACACAAGAACTTACATTAGATAATACCCCTGTGAATAAGAAAGACTGGCCACAAAACATTATTATTTTTTATTTACTTCACTATCAATGTATCTTTCCAGAGGAATAGTCACAAAGTCACTCAGTCATATCAAAATTGAAAAGGAGATAAAATTAACAGGTGGGGGGAAGACTCCAGAAATATGGATTCAAATCCCAAAGATAATTTAGGCTCAGTCATATTTCACATATACACTACTTATATTCTTTAGTTTCTTTAAGACCTCACTAAAGATGAGATATTTATGGATTCCTTAAATGATTTTTTTTTCGTACATCATCTGAGCATGGAAATCTTGTACCATTAAAAAAAATAATTGGCTAAAGTATTTACAGGAAGTAATGAAGCATATAGTTGAAATTAACACTTCTCAGACCACTGCTATAGGGAATTAGGTATAAATATAATTTGTATATGCAAAAACCTGTGAACTACTTAAAAGAAAACAAAAAATGGAAAAAAGTTTGCCTGTGTTGTGTATAAACATTTGTGCCTCAATAAGAGGCTATTAAAATAATTTCACATTCAGATTATAGTTATCTCAATAAACATTCAGAAAGAAATGTGAATACAAAGGACAGTTCAAAGTAGGATTTAAGGGCTATAAGACTGTTACTAGCAGGCATTTATACAAACTCATCCACCTGATTAAGGAGTTGCTCACATTTACTTAGAAGAAATACGTAACATATAACTTGTCTGATAAAAACAGGTTCCCTTTTGAATACTTAAACAGCTGGAAAACAAGCTACAGTCCAAGTATGTCACTGATACTACCAAATAATTCTGGAAACACCTAAAAAATGTATATTATAAAGCCCTAAGTTTCCGAACGCCTAATTACTCAACAACAACAACAAAATCAATAAAAGCTGTACCCCCTGAAGAATAACACATTTTGAAGAGTAAACACAGAATAAGAAAGAATAATAAACATGACTACAAAACTAGTACTTTTTTTCCCACAGAATGCTGAAACCTCGCACGGCACACATTATTTGCTCAAACTGCACTTAGAAGAGCATCATTACTCCCTCCACAGGCATATAACACAGTAATATCTCAATATCTCTTACAAAATAATAATAATAATAAATAATCCAAAAAATATTTTATCAGAAGATATTAAAGCATAGATATAAATTATTTCACACTCAAAAGGACCACTAGAGTTTTATCATAAAGAAAATTCAAGGAATTTATGCATTGCTATACAACATCCACATGTTTCACAATAAGGTAATTAAATTCTGTGCAAATTTCTTTATAGAGATTGATAGAATCAAATATAGTTTTAATAAAATTTTACCAGTTGTCAAGTATACCCCTCACTCTACCAAAGAAAGAGAAGAAAACACTTAGTGCTACATCTGCTCCTTCTCCAGTCCTGGTAAACTATTCACGATCCACAAAAGAGTACGCACCCCTCTCTATCTTCAAAAAGCACTGAATTATTAATGAATATTTTGGGATAAAGAAGAAAAAGGGTTTTATGTTTAATGATGTCCCACATGGGAAGCATTATATAATGGTCAAAAATGTACCCTGGAGAGAAATATTTCCTTAATATCTTATTATCTTAAGTTCACTGCTACAGTAGAAGGCCACCTCTGTCCTCAGGAAATATCATGTATCACATTATTTTTCTCACTAGTGAAACATCCAGTTATCAAAAAGTATTTTTAGATCATTAGAAAGATTGTAATTGATTTTTTAGTATGCATAGCCTTTATATTGCACAAGAAGCTTTGGGTTTTCCTTTAAATAAAGGTGATATCGTACTTACTTTTCTGTCTGGCCAATTATATTTTGCAAATATCGTATCATATGTGTCCACAGCTCCATCAGTAATCAACATTATGGCTTGGCTGCAAATACTTCCTTGTCCTGTGTGGTTGAACTGTGAAAGGAAACATTAATTTTGGTACAAGATTCCTACTAGATGAAAGTAGATAGCATCCCACTGGATAAACACAGATCTTGTCAAATCTCTAGCATGCTGAGAAGTAGGTGGAAAACTCTGAGGTTGAAAGCATTTTATTATAGATACATTTTAACTGAATTATAACTTGAATCGTGTAACAGAACAAGGATTTGCTCTCTGTGCCCATTTTATCAGCTTTTAAAATACACTGAAACATAGATAAATAGTACCTCCTCACGTTAGAAGTCTAAGTAGAAAAGAAAGGAAACTATACTTTTTCCATTTTAGATAATATTTACTGATTCATACACATATGGTCTGTTCTGATATAATTTTAAAAGTACGAGCTACAAAAAAAAAATAAAATAGCAATGAATGACTGATAATTTTACTGCAAATTATGGAGGATACACCAGTTAGATACATAAAACTTTCCATATAGCATTTGTATTCACTCAGGATTACATTCCATACATTATTTTTCATAAAATGTTAATCTGAGAGGACCAAGCCTCCCATATTCTCATATTCCTCAAAATGAATGTGCATATGTAATTAAAGTTGCTGAAGAACAGTAATAGAGCACATGTACTTAGACAGAAATCAACGTATCATTGGAGTATGCAAGGAATGTTTCATCACTACACTGAGAGGATTTTCTCCTGGTCAAAGATACAGTCACAGTTGGGCTGAGCGATAACATAAGTTTTGATCTCTTGATTCTGTAGTTGGCAACAGAATCTGAGTAGTAGTCTAAATCCATTTTTCTCTAATATATTCTTATTACAGAATAGGTTCTTTATCTGTTGTTTTATATATTTAAGGAACTTGGGTGAAACATTTAGCATTAGCAACAAAATGGAAAAGTTTACAATTTATTTCCATTTTAGTTTCTATGTACTGAACATTAAAAAAAAAAAAAGAAAAAGAAAAATGAAATCTGTAGCATTGCACACAATACTATTTTTATAGGCTGGGCTAAAATTTGAATACAATGATAATGTATGAACAATTCCCTTTTGTTCTCTTCCTATGTAGTTTTCAGGTATGTTACCAACTTTTAAGTTATTCAAGTCCTTATCCTACTACCTTTCTCTTGGTACAGAGAAAGCCAAATATTAATTACCTGTCTACCTTGTTCTGCCTCACCAGCCTATCTGTGCTGAGTAGTCCTCAAAAAAAGGTAGTCTGGATTCAACAATGTTTCAACAAATTTATTCACACTATTCTAGTTTGATTTGGGCTAGCAACTATTGTCTTTAAGCTTTCTGAAGTCTACTTACTCTCACTTATTTGTTGATCCTCCCAGAACTCTATGAAACCTTTTTAAATCTTTTTTTGTAAAAACAGATTCCTAACTTCTAAAAATCTCATCTTTGTAAATATGCAAATTTCCTACTTGTGCTGGAAAGGGAGTGGATTGTGGGTTGCAGCAGAACTCTGTTCTCTTTTCTTCTTCCTTTTCTACATATGAGCACTCCCATCCACAAATATTATCCAACAACCACATTTATGATCAAATGGGAACATTAGCTAACATGCTGTGGCCACAGGAACACGTTACCTAGAAAGCCCATGTTACTCAAGGCTTTATTGCATTAGCTAGATAGGTGAGAAAGCTGTCTGTGATACCTACAAAGTAATTTATCCTTAAAATTCTTCAGTCATGCCTGTTTTTCCAGTCTTACCCACGCACAAAACTATTAAAGTAGTATTCCTTCATTAGTATGATCTTAAATGTATTTCCTTATAATGGTGAAGTTACGTAGTCAAGAGATATATTCAGACAGAATGGTTTGGGTTTGAAGGGACCTTAAACACCATCTAGTTCCAATCCCTCTGCCATAAGCAGGGACACTTCTTGCTAGATCAGGTTGCCCAAAACCCCATCCAGCCTGACCTTGAACCCCTCCAGGCATGGGGCATCAACAACTTCTCTGGGCAACATGTTCCAGTGCCTCACCACCCTCATAGTAAATAGTTTCTTCCTCAGATCTAATATAAATCTACCCTCTTTTAGTGTAAAGTCATTACCCCTGGTTGTCTCTGACTGGAGGAGGTCTAAAGGACCAGAGACAAGTCTGTCCCTGATAAAACCCTTCTTTAGTCTTCATATGGACAACACACTTTGAAAGAAGCAAGTTATAATAAAAGGTAAATTAATGAAGAGGGAATGCCTTCATATATTTAGTTTAAAACAATCTGTATGCATCTGCATTATTCTACATGGTTATCTGTTTGAATATTTTGAAGAATGAGATATTATTCATCAAAGCATTTGAATTTAATCTTCTCATATTTGTCTAGAACTTAAATTTTATTGAATAGCAAGAGTGATGAAAGTGTTTTCCATAATAATAACAATGACAAGGACTTATGATGAACTACAATTAACTCAATGATTCATCAGTTAGCAGCAAAAATTTCAATGCAACCTGACATTTAGAGCATTTGGTTGTGATTAACTGTCTTTGAAATGTCACAGAATTTTATTTAATTGGCTATGATTTTTTTTTTTTTTTAAAGGTAATCACTGCAAAGACCACATTTGTCGCCAAAAGAGATAATTGCAGTCATCATATGACATAGTAGGTGCCTAAGTACTGCACCAAGCTCTTCTATGTTCTTACAGCAACTAATGAACACTGCATAAATCAATGGTTGGAAAGAATATGAAAGTGGATTTTAAACAAAGAACAGTATCAACATCTTCAGGTCTTAACAACCTAGGCAAATACTAAATTTGAAATGCAGGTAATTGCAAGACAAAATTATCTGAGTTTAATTACTGTAACCCCTGAACCATTCTAAAAACCCAGCTAGAATCTCAATATGATCATCTAAGACAAACCTTTTTTTTTTTTTTTTCTTTTCTTCCTCCATACTTGCACCTTCCCCCACCTGCATTTTTTATTTATTTCTTTTAAGTATACACTAGACATCCTTAATTAAGCTGTAATTCACAAGAACCAATTTCTGATACATAAAGGTCACATGCTGTACACAAAGTAGAAAATGGTTAGCTGTATTGTTTTAAGGATAGCTTTTATTTCTGGCCTAGGCTGCATAATAGAAACTCTCAGAGACTTTTTGATATGCCTGTATATAATTTTAAAAATATTTTTTATACTGTGTATTCTGGAAGTGCAAGAATGTTTAAACTTGTTATATTCCTTATTACAGTCTAAAATTGAAACAGTCATTTTCCCAGCTTTAAGAGATCTGAGTATACAAGCAAGCATGATCCATCATGTTTTACTGGATATGAAGTGTGAATCTCTGTCAAGGACAAGCTGTTGATAGTAAGAAATATAAAGGATTACTTGGACATGTCCATCACTAATCTTAACATTAAACAATATTAACTAACACCAGCTGGACTGTCACCATGATAACCATCTCAGAAGAGGTTAGTCTCTATCTGTAGTCCAACAAAAATGCCTAAATATGCATGGAACTACATTCTTATCATAACTGATCATCTAGAAAACATAGTCCATACATTTCAACCCAGTAATTTGGCATCAAATCGCTGTTTTGTGTTTGAACCACATTGCAATTTCCCACTCTCCCTCCACCCCATTGGAAAAACTTTTAAAAGCATTTCTATAATTTTCATTGAAAAATTTTAAGCAATATATCTTGTAAAGACTATTTTAATGGTTACTCTTAACCATTAAAAGTCCAAGTGATTTTTGTTTTCATTCACCTACCAGTCATTTTAAATAAAGGGAAAACTTTTTGGGAAACACCAATCCATTTTCATTTGTATCTTAATTTGCTAATACTAAATTTAAAAGAAAGCTACTCTAATATGCTGATGAAGCAAGCTTGTAGCATCCAGGCACATAGCAGGAGTTGTTCCTGTTGGAAATGTTTAGTAGCTTTGACTCATTAATGCAGTTGAGAGGTTATCAACAAGATGAAAAGAACAAGGATTTGTCTTTCTATTAAAAAAAATGAACCTTGGGTAAAACAGAGCATTCTAAGTGAATCAACAGAAAGCAATTTTCATTACCTTGATCACTGGGAATTGTATGTAGAATCATTTCAAGGAACTTTACAGCTAATATTCCAGCTCTTGGAATGGGAAAGTCCTGAGATAATAGCTTAAGATTTCTTTAGGACTCATTGATCACTGATTGTTAGTATTTCACCTTGGGAATCTTGGCACTTAGACGTTAATGAAAGTAATGCACTTTTTGAACCAGTTCCCTTTTTTTTTTTTTTTTCTTAGTCTTGAGGCTAACTGGAATACCTCACAGTTTCCCCCTCAGAATTTTTATGGCTTTTGACATATTTGGGATTTACATTGGCATTTGCTACATATGTCTTGCTTAACGAGCTTCTTTGCTGCAGCTTTGTGATTTAGCAGTTTACAGATTTACTAGTGCTTATTAACTGGAGAACCTGAAGAAGAGAGAGCTGCATGTAATTAGTTATTAAAAAAAAAAAAAAAAAAAAAAAAAAAAAAGAACTCTGTTTCCTTTACAACAACCTTAAATCTAAACTGATATTAACTGAAGTTGTTAACAGTGGCCTTAGTCCTACCACACTACCTAGGCTTTTAATTCATAATATCATGAGAAATATTTGATGTGGGCATTTTATTTTTGCTGTTTTTCCACTTCATACCGACCCTCTTTCATTATTACTACTGGTCATGTTTCTCTTCTCTTTGCTTGCTGTTTCCAAAATTCTCAGGAAGATATTTAGTCAGATGAATTAAATATATTGCTAAAATCATTATCTACTGGAACATGAAGCATTACAATATATTTTACATCTGCCAGAAAGGACAAAAAATATCTCTGAAATACATTACCAAAAAAAAAAAAAAATCATGACAACAAGTAAGACTCATGTATTCCTTGTGATAAATGAAAAGCATTTCAGGCAAATACACTACGTCAGATTTTTTTTCCAGTACAATTTGCTTGACAACTAAGAATGTTATGATGATATGGCATTTGGGTGAGAAACTAGATGCCCTACATTAATTTATCTCCACGATCATGATGTTCATCTTCCACTGACTGCATTTGTGTTCATAGACATTATTAACAAGGATGTTATCAGAAAACAAAAATTGACCTGATTCTTTTGGTAGTTAAATAGTTAAAATAATATCAATACCTCTGAGCTGCTGAGGCTAAATTTTCCATTTCTTCTTCTTAAAGTATTAGAAAACAAATACACAACTGTCCAAATAACTTCATTTATATAAGCTATGAGATGTTAATCATGTCGGAAGTCAAACCAATGAGCAGTTTTTGATCCTAGCATTTATTCTCAAAATGCTTATGAAATACACAAACTCCTGTAATACCTAAAATGTTAGCCCTTCCAAGGGCTAAGTAGTAGGAAAAGGAGTAGGAAAAAAAAAAAAAAGGAATGATTTAAACTGTGAAATTTGATGTTACCTGATGTTTTAACACCTACAGTAGCTACTGAAATAAACTATGTTTAATATAACTCAGGCATGTATAGGTGCATAATGTGTATACACAAACAAAACTTATAAAATGCTAGTAAATATGAAAATGACAGCTTGATCTTTCACCATATATAGGTTACAGAAAGTTCTTGCTCTATGGACAATATTTTACTCTCATTACAGTTTTGGATTGAGTTCTAATTTATCTTAAAATTGACAGTAATTGCTAAAGAGCAGGAAAAGTGTCAACAGTGCAAATATGAAAAGCATTAACTTACTTCATTGAGCATGTTGAAAGCTTCATTTAAAGCAATGTCCAGCATTCCAATCCCTTTTGCAAAAAGCTTGTCAAGGTGTTCCCTGAAATGCTGAAACAAACAAGAATGTTTTGTCAGATTGTTGTTACAACACACATATTGATATCAATGATTAATTATTCGTTCTTGAGACCTATTTCTTTAGTTTAAATGACAGCATATTACATTCATAAAACACAGTAATTCCTGGTCAATCCTTTTGACTGTTGAAGTCACACTAAACTAAGGACACATTTAAAAATAGTAATGAAAATATGTCATAAGATTTGTGTTGGTTTTGGCTAGTTATTTCTCAAGCTCTTTTCGTTTGCTTTTTTGATTGTCTATTTAGGGACACAACTACATATACTAATTTTTACATTATTTCTAATTTTTCAACTTTTCAGTTTCAGGAAATATTTCTTAATAAAAATAATTCATCCTGAAATTTATCTTTGAGATCCTGTTTTGTGTTATGATCTCTCTCCAAAAGATGATAGACCCCACTTCAGTTTAAATGCAGTTTATCAATGTGAGAATAATATTTAGATTGTTAAAAACTCATCTATGGAAGAAGACAGGGCTTACTAGATATATGTGATTATCTTCAGTTTTCTGTTGTGCACTAATAAGCCTAACTTTTGCAGTTTTAAATGACTCGTCAATTATGCATTTCCATACTTGTTGTTTGTGAGCATTGGTAAAATTTTATTTCTTAGAGGTTTATATACCAGCATTCACCCTGTATTTCCATGTATTTCTAATCATATGCTATTTCCCCAGATAGGACAGAAGGCTGAACAACTTCATGAATTTTACACTCAGCAAAAATATAGGAGTTCTCTAAATTGTGTAAAATATGTATATTAAATTGTAACTCTTAGAGAAAGTAAGCTAAACACATTTTCAGAACAATGGCAACACTTCTTTCTGAAAATAAGATGTTTAGAGGAAAAGGATTCCTTTAGGTTTATAAGGAGCAATACATCATTAAGTACAGTATCATGAACCATGCTGCCATAAAAGTACACTCGATGAAATATCAACAAGAATGTATGTCAGTCCCCTGATTTCACCTGATGAAACCATATCTTTTTATTTTATAATGAAATAAAATATTTTATAATGTTTTATAATGAAATTAAAATATATTACAGCAGTGGTAGATTCCTTCCTATTTCATTATTAAATTTCAGGAAGTTGAAAGAGGAAAATTTACAGCCTAGCTCTAGGCAATTTTGAAGCATACACTATGGCCAGAGTAAAAAAAAAAAAAAAAAAAAAAAAAAAAAAAAGGAAAAAAGGCTGTTTTTTCAAAACAATTAGTTCATAGTGACCTAGTAAATGTACTTCATTGCAGCCCAATGCTTTGAATGGCCAAAAAGCTCATCTTGTTTGCCTAATTAAGAAGGGATAACATAAACCCCTACACAGCTAAATGCCAAAATGATTCCCCCCCCATTTAAACATAGCTAACTTCAGTAATTCTATTCGTTATCTGCACAGTACTTGAGATTGCAATTTTAAATATAATTTATAAATATAACAATTTGCAATAAGAAAATAAAGATATGCAGTGGGGAGTACCATGGGAAGGAATGCTTTTGTTATTTCAGTCTCCACAATTGGATAAGAAAGCTTGATAGAATATTAAAAAATATATATTTTTTTTTAATTTGTCAGTTCATTAGTCTTAAAGTATTATCATATCTGATAAAAGAAAATCAAATTAATTATATTTGCAGAAGAATTAAAATGCTACTGTTAAATTATGCCCTATGTCATTAATTTTTACCAAAAAAAATAAGAATTAATATAAAA
This sequence comes from Heteronetta atricapilla, assembly GCA_011075105.1. Lineage (NCBI taxonomy): Eukaryota > Metazoa > Chordata > Aves > Anseriformes > Anatidae > Heteronetta > Heteronetta atricapilla. The sequence continues at coordinate 1,435,592 of CM021742.1, forward strand.
TACTTGAATATGCCTAGGGCGAGGAGGTCGACTCCACGCATCGGGACTGCCTCCACCAAGAAAGACAGGAGAGTGATCGTTGTGGGAGACTCTATCCTTAGGGGAACAGAGGGCCCTATTTGTCGGCCTGACCCTACCCGTAGGGAAGTCTGCTGCCTCCCTGGGGCCAGGGTCAGGGACGTTGCCAAGAAAGTCAAGCGCCTGGTACGGCCCACTGACTACTACCCGCTACTGGTCTTTCAGGCTGGTAGCGATGAAGTAGCAAAGAGAAGTCTGAAGGCGATCAAAAGAGACTTTAGGGATTTGGGGCGACTACTTAGAGGATCAGGCGCGCAGGTTGTGTTTGCCTCTGTCCTTCCGATAGGGGGGATCGAAGCTGAAAGGTGTGCTGTTCACCTAAACTCGTGGCTTCGAGACTGGTGTGACCGGCAGAACTTTGGGTTCTTTGATCACGGGAAGGTCTATGCTACACCGGGCCTGATGGCACCGGATGGGATGCGCCTCTCTCGGAGAGGGGTAAGGATCCTTGGTCAGGAGTTGGCAGGGCTGATAGATAGGGCTTTAAACTAGAGTTGAAGGGGGAAGGGGCTAAAACCAGGCACGCCGGTGAAGACCTAAGGGATGGTACACTAGAATCAGAGGGGCTGTGTGCCAGTGAGGTCCTTCGGTTAGATCCACAAGGTGCTGAGTGTAAGGAGACACACCTGAAATGTTTCTACACAAACGCACGCAGTATGAGGAATAAAATGGATGAGCTAGAAGTACTGGCCCAGTCCCGCAACTACGACATCATCGGCATAAGCGAAACCTGGTGGGGTGAGTCCTGTGACTGGGGTGTTGCGATAGATGGTTACAGGCTCTTCAGGAGGGACAGGCAGGGAAGGCGAGGTGGTGGGGTGGCGATGTATGTGAAGCAGGGGCTGGACTGTGTGGAACTTCAGGTCGGCGATGGCAAAGTTGAGAGCCTCTGGGTAAGGATCAAGGGACGAACGAATAAAGGGGATGTAGTTGTGGGAGTCTATTACAGACCGCCTGGCCAGGACGATAGCGCCGATAAATTATTCTTTACAGAACTAAGAGAGGCCTCGAGATTAACTCCCCTTGTCCTTATGGGGGACTTCAACTTGCCAGACGTTAACTGGGAGTGCCACATGGCAGACACGAGCAAGTCCAGGAGGTTCATGAAGCACCTAGATGATAACTTCTTGGTGCAGGTGCTAACGGAGCCAACTAGGAAAGGTGCCCTCCTAGACCTATTGCTAGAAAACAGAGAGGGCCTGGTGGGAGATGTGGTGATTGGTGGCCGCCTCGGTCATAGCGACCATGAAGTGGTTGAGTTCAAAATTTACGGCGACAGAAGGAAAAGTGCCACCAAAACCTTATCCCTAGATATGGGAAAGGCGGACTTCAGGCTGCTCAGGGAACTAGTCAGCAAGGTCCCCGGGGAAGCTGCTCTTGAAGGCCTCGATGTCCACCAGTGCTGGTCATTCTTTAAGCGATGCCTCCTAGAAGCACAAGAACAGGCAGTTACTAAATATCGCAAGTCAGGCAGGCGGGGCAGGAGGCCGGCGTGGCTGACCAGGAACATTCTAATGGAGATTAGGTGGAAACAGAGAGTCTTTTGCTACTGGAAGGAGGGCCAGGTGACATGGAAAGAATACAGGGATGCTGTTCGTGTTTGTAGGAAGAAAATTCGTGTGGCTAAAGCACACCTAGAGTTGAAGCTGGCTGTGTCTGTGAGAGATAATAAAAAGGGTTTTTTTAGATATGTGAATGGAAAAAGGAGAACTAAAGAATACATAGGGCCGCTCCTTGATAGGGAAGGTCTCCTCACAGGCAATGACATAGGCAAAGCAGAGACGCTTAACGCCTTCTTTGCCTCTGTCTTCAATGCCGATGATGGGCTTCGGGACCCAGGGTGCCCTGAGCTGGAGGACCGGGACGGTGGGGATGACAAACTCCCAACTGACCCTGAACGTGTGCGGGATTTGCTACTCCACCTGGATCCCTACAAGTCCATGGGTCCGGATGGGATTCATCCCCGGGTGCTGAAAGAGCTGGCGGACGTCATCGCGGAACCTCTCTCAATTATTTTTCAACTATCCTGGGAGTCTGGAGAGGTCCCGGTAGACTGGAAGCTGGCAAATGTTGTGCCGATTTTCAAGAAGGGTCAGAAAGAAGACCCAAGCAATTACAGGCCTGTCAGTCTCACGTCAGTGCCTGGTAAAATCATGGAGAAGATGGTTCTTGAACTTACTGAGGCGCACCTGGGGGACAAAGCAGTCATTGGTCCCAGCCAGCATGGGTTTGTGAAGGGTAGGTCCTGCCTAACTAACCTGATTTCCTTTTATGATAAGATCACCCGTATGGTGGACCAAGGGAAACCAGCTGATGTGATTTTTTTGGACTTCAGCAAGGCTTTTGACACAGTTTCCCATAGGATCCTACTGGACAAAATGTCCACCATACAGCTAAATAAAAACATCATCCGATGGGTGAGCAATTGGCTAACGGGCAGGGCCCAAAGGGTTATGGTGAATGGGGCTGCGTCAGGCTGGCGGGCGGTCACCAGTGGGGTCCCTCAAGGCTCCATTTTAGGGCCGGTACTTTTCAATATTTTTATAAACGATCTGGATGTAGGAATAGAAGGTATTTTGAGCAAGTTTGCTGATGACACCAAACTTGGAGGAGTTGTGGACTCGGATGAGGGTGGAAAGGCCTTGCAGAGGGATCTGGATAGGTTGGAGAGCTGGGCGATCACCAACCACATGAAGTTCAATAAGAGTAAGTGCCGGGTCCTGCACCTGGGACGGGGAAACCCTGGCTGCACGTACAGACTGGGCGATGAGACGCTGGAGAGCAGCCTAGAAGAGAGGGATCTGGGGGTCGTGGTAGACAGCAAGTTGAATATGAGCCAGCAGTGTGCCCTGGCAGCCAGGAGGGCCAACCGTGTCCTGGGGTGCATCAAGCACGGCATCGCCAGTAGGTCGAGGGAGGTGATTGTCCCGCTCTACTCTGCGCTGGTGCGACCTCACCTCGAGTACTGTGTGCAGTTCTGGGCACCACAGTATAAAAAGGACGTGAAACTGTTGGAGAGTGTCCAGAGGAGGGCTACGAAGATGGTGAAAGGCCTGGAGGGGAAGACGTACGAGGAACGGCTGAGGGCACTGGGCCTGTTCAGCCTGGAGAAGAGGAGGCTGAGGGGAGATCTCATCGCAGTCTACAACTTCCTCGTAAGAGGGTGTCGAGAGGCAGGAGACCTTTTCTCCATTAACACCAGCGAAAGGACCCGCGGGAACGGGGTTAAGCTGAGGCAGGGGAAGTTTAGGCTTGACATCAGGAGGGGGTTCTTCACAGAGAGAGTGGTTGCACACTGAAACAGACTCCCCAGGGAAGCGGTCACTGCACCGAGCCTGACTGAGTTTAAGAAGAGATTGGACTGTGCACTTAGTCACATGGTCTGAACTTCTGGGTAGACCTGTGCGGTGTCAAGAGTTGGACTTGATGATCCTTAAGGGTCCCTTCCAACTCAGGATATTCTATGATTCTATGATTCTAATATTCAATGAGCACATTGACCTCTTGTTATTCTGTAGCCCATTTGTCATTTCAAATTATCTCTGAAATTTAGGTACAAGCTGATCACAAGCCACATGGGCATATTCTTGACTTGAACTAACATGGCCTGGAAATTGAGGTTGGCAATGCAAAGACAGCAGTTTCCCAGACAGGGGCTCAGTCAGCTGTCAGCGGCACAAAACAGCGTGCTTTATGTAGCTATTTCAAAACACAGCTGGTCTGCAGTCAGATTAAAAGACCACCGACTTCAATGCATGTGGCCATCAAGCTGTATACAAACAAGACTGTTCCAAACATTAAAGTTTCTCAGAAACTCAGAAAATACACCTTTTTTAAAATAAATAAATGAATAAATAAATAAATAAATTTAAGCTTACATTGATTAGAAATTGTTCATTGGAATTATTCAGAAACTGAAATATATCATGTTTAGAAAATTCTCCAGGAGACATCTTAGCAAAATGAGTTTTACATATAGATGATACTTTTTAAATCAGACAGTGTAGATTACTGTTAAACATCAAAAACAAGCAGTTCACTCCTGTTTCATTGATGCCAAAACCAATTTCAATACATCAAAGTTATGTATTGACCAGAAGCTTTCAAGCTGTGGGAGCAGCCCTATGCTTACAGCCTGCCTCCTCGTCACATGGGACTGAGGTCAGTTTACAGGTCTCACAGATGCTTCTACTAACACAGTTAATTCACCCCAAAACAGAGTTCTCTGAAAATTGATAAAGCCAAATTTAGTAGTGGAAATACCTTTTCTTAAATCAGGTATGTTAAAATAAGTAATTATTACAAATCATATTTCTGTTTGTAATAGTTTACTGCTTCATAATTAAACTAGAATTATTTTGCTACTAAAAAACAGTTGTTTATAAAATCTCTGAGCATTTCGTGAATGAGCACTGTGGAAAGTTTATGACAAAGCACCTACATTATCAAGTATGAACATACGGCATAAACAGATTACCAAAAATTACTGGTAAACACTATAATCTCTAGTGTATAATTCAGTTCACATGAGCTGTCAGAAAAATTAAATATTCTCTCTTGCCATAGCGTGCTCGCTCTCTATGTATATAAAAGCACACTTTCTGAAAAACACTTTGTGAAATATAATAGTGACATGTTTGATATAAAAAATGCTTTAAAAGTTAAAAATCAATTTAATGCACTGTGATTTTTAACAAATCATTGTTTTCTGCCAACAGGCTTCTGAGTGAGAACAGATGCTACAGAAGGTGATTCTGCAAAAGGACCAAATGACTAAAATGAGTCTCTGTGTTTTTACTGACTCCATTCTCTATCTTTGAAGTGTTTTCCATCTTCTCTTTGTTGTTTGAAAGTTTCAACACTCTGCATGACCGCTAGAAAAAAAAAAAAAAAAATCACACAACATGCCACTTAATATTCATTTCCCTTTTATCACACCAGATGCCCCAGGTGTGTGGCATTAACTGGATCCATGTGAAAAGAAGTCATTTTTCCTTTTACAGGCAACACAAATAACAGCATCCTCAGATAGTCCACTCTATACCTAGCTGAGGTTTTTATTAGTAAACAATCAAAAATTAGTAGTGCACTCCTGCCAGTCATTCTATAGTGCCCCTTTTGTTATTAGAAAAGACAAGGTATTTTTAAAGGATTGTATCCTTGGTTTGAGGATTACAAAGCTTCAACCTAGTGTGCCAGGTAAAATTAATCAACAGCTTGCCCATGCAACATCTGCAACTGCCATCCAGTAATTTGGTTTGTTATAATGCACTGCAAGACAGAAAGATATATTTCAACTGTCTGCTACTGAAAAAAAAAAAAAAAAAAAAAAAAAAAAAAA
>CM021742.1:1441110-1460012 GCA_011075105.1 Heteronetta atricapilla
TTAAAAAAAAAAAAAAAAAAAAAAAAAAAAAAGTCAGGATGGGACCTTAACTGCTGAATCATCAGTTTAAAAAAGAAAAATAGATGATTTTGGAATGAGGTAACAAACACCTCAATTTTACTGTTAATAACTCATAAATCAAACATATCAGAAAATTGAAATCCCTTTTGTAGCAATTCAAAAAGCCATTACATCATCTTCTAATTTAATCTTTACATTTTTACAATAGCTCTTTTACTAACAAACTGCATAAGCAATAATACTGGTCTACCTCAGCTTCTCCTTACTGTCATATTGGAGCCCTTGTAGATTAGTACCTGCATTACCTGGTTTTTGAATTGAATATCTGGTACAACAGTGTGCACAAACATTCGCATGCAACTGGATGCCTAATTTCCATGAGCAACTACCATAACATGCAATAGCTAATTGTGGACTCAAATACCTAATGGACGTGCATAATCTTGGTAATTCTGAATGCAAATTAGGCACACAATTATGACAATCATACTCTGATGTCTGATTACAAAATTATAGGGCCAGAGCTCAACACAGGAGAAGTCATGTCTTACTACAATGAGGAAGCTTGGATGTGTTCAGCTGTGGAGGTATCTACGATCCATTTAGACATGGCTGAAAAACATAACCTGAAAAGAGTGAAGAGACAAATGCAATTGTGTGTCAACCAGGACAAGATCTTTGCATGCTTCTGTGGAGGGTTCAGCCAGGAACATCAGCGATGTGTACACTTGGTCTTGTCTTTTGCACGCTGCCCATTTTGTCTGCTCCTCAGTTGTTTATAAACACTATCTACTGTCAAAAACAGGAAATCCCAGAGATCCTAACAATGAATAATAATCCATATGTACAACCCGCAAAGGTTTTCTCTCCTTTTCTTTTTAAATTTTGTAAACTTTGTTTTACATGGTCATCTAAGTAAGAAATCAACAGATAGATTTGCTGGACCTAGAATTAGGAAATGAGTTCTTGTCTTAGTTATAGTTATAAATATGTCTGTTTGATGAAATATGGGGGTATATTGAACAGCATATACTCTGGGTTTGTGTGTGTGTGATTTTTTTTTTTTAATCTTTGGTCTTCCAAAACCAAATCTTACAGGCTGTTCTACTGGCTTCACAAGGTTTACTCCAAGATTATAAAAGCTGACTGATATCTGTAGTCACAACAAGATGACAAAATCTCACTTCCTGAAAGTAAACAGTACCTCAATATACTCCTAATAAAACAGAAAACTCTGCTACAGTCAGGGAATTTTTTGGCAGCCATTACGGCTATATCAGGATACTCCACAATCTGCAAGCTGTTATAATTCTTCAAAAGATAAAGAAAGAAGACAAAAAGTATTTCCCTCTTCATTTGACAGCTGAGGAAACAAACACATCTGAAAACCAGTAACAAGACAATGAAGCAGAGAACCAAGTTCCAATTCTCAAATGCCAAGTAAGTGCTCTAACAACGAGATCTAAAAAAAAAAAAAAAAAAAAAAAAAAAAAAAAAAAAAGAGACAAGCTGCTGACTAACATAATCCGTGATGTTTGGCATTCATGTTTAGGTATAGCTCTTTATAACATAGTAGTAAGCCTTTGCAGAATTTCACTTAGGATTTTCCATAGCATCATGACAGTTAGTCACAATAATGGCATGCTTGGCCCAAGTTTTAACTGCTACACTATCCACAAGACTTTACAGGCTGTTTTAATGGATTTTAGCAGGAAGACACAATCCAAAGCCTCACAGAGAAACATATCACCCTGTAAATTCAGCTTGCTCTGACTCATATCAGATCCATCTTTCTGGAAGACCTGAAAACCTCTTGTCCTTTTTATATCACATTTTTAGACAAGATGGAAGTACATTGGTAGTGAGTTTACTGTTGTACACTTCTGGACAAATCAAGTCCCCACCTGTTGCCTTCCAATTTATCCAGCCACACATTCTTTCCCCCCACCTCCAACATCCATTTTAGGCCTTCTGCCTTAGTAGCTCGTGTCATACTTAACTTCCCATTTAAATGAAGTTTTCAGTATTTCAATTATAACCAACGTTTTGCATCTCCTCTCGTTAAGGGAATAAGCTACACGGAATTCCCAGAGCCCTGTAGGGATACCCATCTCTTTTTCTAGGTGTTTTGAGTTTATCAGAAGTAATACCATTTACCAGCAGTAAGAATAGCTAAATTAGAGGGGGTTACAGGACCAACTTGTAGTCCTTACTTGAAGTCTAAGCATACAAGAATAAATATTTTTCACCAATTCCAAACAGTGAAGGAACAGTTCACAACTGATACATGCAGCAGAGTTCATATAATTACACTGGCAAAATATGATACTTGCCATTGCCTGACAAGCTTCCTACAGAAAAACATGGCTAATGAGTTCAGCATTTCCTCAGATTTCTGTCAGTTTTAGTGCAAGTCTTTGCTCCAGCCAGTATTAGTTCCCATATTCTTCCATGCATGCAATAATTTGAATTTTTGCTGATACATACTTGGCAAAGATTTATCATATTTGTGACTATATCAGCACAGAAACAAGTAAAAAAAACAATCAGGAGTCATATGTGTGAGGTGCAAGAGTGAGAGAGTTGTTTACTGACATGTCATGGGGATGTTTACTCACACATACTAACAGTTGATAAATCTGTATTTAAATCTGTACCTGTAAAATGCATTTAGGCATCTTGTTATTTAATATTCGTTGCCAGTGCAATCACAAGTTAGCTTTTTCATGATGATTATCCAACCTACATTCCCTAGTGCATTGCGTTGGTAGACTTTTTTTTTTTTTCAGAAAAACAAATAAGAGATATGAAAAGCTGTGTTGAACAAAGTGCTCAAGATTTAATATATGACATTAAAACCAAATTATTGTTAAATTAGTTCACTAGGGCTACAATAGAAAAGTTCAGAATAACTTTCAAAAGAACAAAAGTTCAGAACAACTTAGACAACTTTCAGTGGTCTAAGGACAGCTTAAACTTTAGGGGGTCTATAATGACTCATGAGCTTTTTAAAGAAACATCAAAATAGCTTTCAGTGAGCCTTTACATTTGTAAAGATATATATGCAAAATTTGTATTTACCAACCTGGTATTGGCAATATCACTCAGCCTCATTGCTGAATCACTGTTCTGATTATTTAATTTCTGCTAACTGCATACAAGAGCTCACTGGAAGTTATACACTATGTCTGTGTATTTTTGTCATTCCAATTTATGCAAGGGTAAGTTATCAATTTAGTTTGGAGTTATTGTGCCTATCTGTGCATCTAAAAGATGATATATTTCATCTGGAAACATTTATAGAGAAATGTCCTCAACCCATATATAGTACAATTAAAAAAAAAAAAAAAAAAAAAAAAAAACATAAAAGAGGAATGCATATTGTAATATTGTTACATTAAATCTGAAGTTACATTAAATCAGATTGTCATCTGGTTCCTTCAGGGAAGGTAAATTGTAACATGGAGTTTCTCAAAGACGAAAACCTCTTGGCTCAAGAAAATTAGTATTAAAATAGGCATTTCCACATGTTTGTAATTTGTAGAGAAAGTGCAGACAGTGACAAAATAGTGTCTGAATTATTTCCCACTCTTTTTTAAATTTATGTATAGCAAATTGATACACTTCAAGGTAGCAGCTGTTTAATGCTAATGCCTAATTATAAATTAGTCTGGTAACATCATTCAAATATATATTACAAATTCATTTTAACCCCATTTATACCACCCAATGTAATTACAGATTTAATCTTTGTGATAAAGTAAACTTGAAACAAGTTTTGCAAATAATGAATAGTTTACAAGATTCTGAAAGTGTGTCTCCACACATCCAAAGCTGAACCTCCAAGGCCAGCACATATGCTAGGACAAAAATTTATGAAAACCGCTACACTATGAAAAAATTTTGAAAGAAGTGGATGTAACCTGATGCCTGCCATATAATCTGTAAATTATAATTATTCTAAACCAAATTACTATATTCTTTTATTGTAAAAATGAAAACAGAAATACTATATGTTGGAAGAAGTCTAGTACTGGGATGTCTGTTTTGTACCTTAGTAGATCTGGTGGCACTTATTTTAACACCAATAACATCACTATTATATTTGAAGTTTGGCTTTTATAAATATATAAAAAATAATTTGATTCAAGTGGGATTCTCAAAGGGCTGTGCTTTCAGAAGTTATAGCTGGCAAATTTAGTTAGATCCTCACTGCTTCACTATTTGGAAAACTACATGTAACTATCTTTTAAAAAGTCCATGATTTTGCAGAAAAAAAAAAAAAAAAAAAAAAAAAAAAAACTTGTTCAAAAGCAGTGGATGTTTGTAAACATATACTAACATCTCTCTTCCTTGTAGTTTGTTGCTTGAATTAAAATGGAAAAACGAAGTTTTTACATGAAGATTTACAACCCAAGGCAGCATTACTCAGCAGTTCTTGACATTGGTGGGGAACAGGTTTAGACGTTTCTAATCATCACTTCTGTCAATATATTCTCATACTTTCTTAAAAGAAAACATAAAAGTTACATGATCAAAATGTTGGAGATTCAGGGCTGAAAACCTGCTTTTTTCTCCAACCCTCATTCATTTTCCATAATAAAAATGCATTTTTAACAAAAATGTTTAAATGCCTTATTATGCAATATATTCAACCTATTTGATGTCATTTAAAAATCTACTGCAATACAACAGACAGATATTTATTAATGCTATAATCAAGTAATGATATTGATCAAGTAACCCTCACAAGTATGATGAGGCATTTCTAAGTTTAATTTCTAATTTCACTATGGCTACTACCATGAAAACTGTACCCTCTTTCAAAACATGCATTTTGTTAGGTTGAAGATTAGAAAGGTAAAATTACATGTTACGGTTTCTTTTCTATCTGACTACTCTTACTGAAACAATTCAGATTCAGAAATTCTATTTTACTTGGGTTCCTTTATCACTTAAATCAAGAAGAAAACTTAATTTTGCGCTCCTCGTTAAAATGCCTGTGGTAAAAAGAGACCAAAAATGTAAAATAAAGGGACAGGGAAAGGCCATGCTACATAACTTAAATAAAGATGGGACCAGATTGCACATTAGAATGGAGCAAATGTATCTTCAGCAATAAAACTGGGTTGTTACTCAAAGAGAAATGAAACTTCATTGCTTTATGTGCACTTGTACAGATCTACTCTAGTGTCAGGCCCACGTTACTGAAAGACAATGAGAAGAACAGTAGGGTGAAGTGGGCTTTCCAAAAACTTTCCTGACTCTTAGAAAACTGGGCTTAAACTCAAAGGAGAGTTTAATCACTTAACCACAGAGCAGATATTAGCGGGTTACAATACTTTAATTGCTTTTTCATAATCTAATAAGACTGGATTTATTTTAGATAAGTAGTTCCTATACTTCCTACACTGTGGTCCAGAAAACAATGGTAAGTGATTTAGAGCCAAGGAGACAATGTGTAGAACAAAAAAAAAAGGATTTCCAATACTGTTGGGGGGGTACCGTTTTTTTTATTTGTTTGTTTGTTTTCCCTCCAATAATGAGGGGATTTTCTTGAAGTGTGGTTCTTTGGCAGCCTGTTATGTTGTCTGAGCCCTTTGAAGATGCATTTCTATAAACCATCCCTGAATGTGAAAGAGCATGTCTTTGTACTGAGTATTTAACACCAATCGTCATCAAGGTATTCGTTTCCCAGGCTGTAATAAGACCTAAGGCTGAAGTAGCTTCTTGTAGCCTACAGAAAAAAACACTCTTATGGTGCATTCCTTAAAGATGCTCCAAGGTTTTGTCTTACCTTGGGAGGCTGTGAATGGGATCAGGATAGGCTCTAGCTGTAGCCCAGCCACCTGAGGAAGATTGCTACAAGTGGCAAACCAAACTTTTTTTTTTTTTTTTTTTTTTTTTTTTCCTTCAAGTAAGAAGCTCTCATCACTCCAGCCCTGGCCCATCTGCACCTTTTGTTAGAATTCAAAATCCTTCATCCTGCTATGAAGCTGGTTTGTCCTCTAGCAAACTACAAATATAGTGGAAGCGATAAGGGTAGCCTGATCTTCAAGATTTTTTTTTTCCATTTCTTTGTCTTGTTAGAGTTTAGACATGAAAGAAAACTTGGTTCAAAGAAAGACATTGAGTATGTTTAAGTGACATCCTCAGAGTAGAAAGATTCCATTTGAATCCATTTGAAACATTTCAAAGCAATTTCTTGTATTTCCTTCTAAGTAGTATATTTACTTGCTTTACATGTGATCAAGTCAGACGAACCTAGCAAGATGCAGTTAGTTAAAATTGCAGTGTGTGTGTGTACGCATTAGTGTGTGTGATAGGAGGGACAGAGGAAATAAATAATTTTTTACAGTGTCATTTAATGGGCGTTCTTTTACATTGATACTCATGTATTATGGTTAAAAAAAAATCAAATATATTAAGTGGTAGAAATTAAAGTTCACTCAGCATAAATTAATTACTTAGTAAATCTAGTTAATGCATACTTCCAGCAATAAATGCTGCATTATGAAATACCAGTCCTTAGTAAGCAATATTAAAAAAAAAAAAAAAAAAAGTTAGAACAAACATTAGGTATTAGGTAACACAAACTCAGAAACTTTTTGATCAATTAAAATAAAATGAATCTGCCATTAAGCAACATATGGGTATATGTTAACCTGCATTTTGATCAGTTACAGAGTGAAGGAAAGGCTTACAGTTGGAATAATTCCAGGCAGTGCATCTCAGCCATGTATTTGAATCTCTAGCTTTAAGTCTAGATCTCACACAGCTTTCATACAGCTAATTAGAGTCACTCAAAGTGCTGCTTTAGAAAACTGCATCACAGTTCACAAATAAGGGTCTTCAAAAGCAAATTATTAAAAACAATTTATGTCATTCAATATAGCAACCAAATTCTATTTAGATATTCTAAAAATCAACAGTGGAGAACGTCAACCATTTTAAGCAAACAGCCCACGAAGAACAATTCCTGCAGAATGTTGGTGTATATTTAGGTGAAATGTGAAGAACTCATGTGAATAATACAATAAAGTTTAACATAACCAGATCAAGTGAATTTTGTCTTTTCATACATAAAAAGATGTAGTTTAGACATGTAGAAGTATGTTTTCAGAGCTATATTTGCCAATTCCCAAAATGTCTCATTGACTTCTATAAGCAAAATTGAACTACAATGTTGAACATGCAATTCATTGCTGAGCTGAGAATCTTCTGGTTTGCTTTTAGTTAAAAAAAAAAAAAAAAAAAAAAAAAAAAAGGTATTTTGAAGAAGTCAAGTCTACTGTCCATATGCAAGACCCCTCATAGATGAACAAGTCCATCTGGGAGAGAAAGCTTTACAACAGAAATTCTGTAATAACACATGGCTATTTTAACAGTCTTTCAATCTATAAGAAACAGAACTTTTCAACTGTTATACCAAGACTTTCATAATTTCAAAAAGAAGCACGGTGCAGTATTGCTTGTACAGAGCAACTTCATTTGGGTGGCAGGCAGTAAACCAAACTCAACTGCAGATTTATACTGTAGTATCCCTGAAAATACAATAATCAGTGTTTTGTGGTTTTTTGTTTGTTTGTTTTTTTCCCCTGAAAAAATGCCAGCAGTGTGTAATTCATTTGTGCTCACACACAGAGAACTTTCTTGAAAGAATGCATTATTATTTTGATATGAAAGCTTGGAATGGTCACATATTTCATTCACATAGTATAATATTTGGTTTCATTTGTTTTGAGATTTGTTTCAGCTTCAGTGTTAATATGACTTAAGACTGCAATCTCTTCCTCAGACATTTTTGGTAACAGAATGATAGTTTAATTTAAAGCAATGAAAGTATTTTAGTTTAAAAACAAATAATTACTAAACTTTATTACCAGTATATTTTCAATGATTTTTGCATTTTTCAATTAACTTTATTCAATCAAATTAACTAGGAAAATATTTCTTTTTCTTCCTACTTAGTCACATCACACTCCTTTGAAATGGTACAAGGAGAATAGTTAATAAATTCTAATAATGGAACACATTATTCTAGAAAAGTTCATCATAGTACCTTGTTATGCTCTGTATCCTAACTCTGTTGTTTTGTTACTTTCATTCCTTACCTCTTTGTTTGCTCTGTCTGCTTGAACTAATGTTCCATTCAGACACGGTTCAACATAGTGAAGTTCTTCATTATACTATAGAGAGAAATAAAAAGTAGGATGAAAAATTTAATTAAAAGCTTTGAAAGATACATTTTAATTTAATGATTTAGAACTACAGTGAAATATGCATATAAAGCAAGAACAATATAATTTAGTTCATTTTTGAAAGCTGGCCATGGTATTCTTTTTTTCTTTTACATGTTTCCTAGTGTTTCAGAGGTTTAGACTTTTAAAAGGGAACATTCAATTGAATGGATGCCAATGTTCAGGTGGAATTAATGGGTAATGTATACACTAGATGGTATAAATATCCTTCATGCTGAAATCTGAATAGTATTAAGAGTTCAGATTTGATGCATCACTGTCACAACTACCAGTTCTTTGTTACATATACAGAAAAATCTGACAAATAATTGAGGCATTGGCTAACTCATTTTGGACGGTTGATAGTGTAATATCCATTCCAAAAACTCCATGAGCTTGAATCAATCTGGAATATGTCTATCAAGTCAGAACTTCAGTCAAGCAACTAAGACATGAAGCTGTGACAGATCTTGAAAGAAATCTCTGCTTATCTTGCAAGGTCCAAGTAAATTAGATACTCCAGTCCCAATTTTAGAAGCATCCTAAGAATTTAAACAAAGTGTCATCAGCATGACAGATCTAACAGACATGAGATCTAACAGAACCATAGATCCTTAAGTCACTTGACTGAAAATTGACTTGATCGTTTAAAACTTTTAAACCTTTCAGTAAATGTCAGATTAATATAGATGCTTTCAAAAATTCTACAATAGTTATAGAGTCTTCACTTAGTTTCTCTTCTAATTTGACCTAATTTGATCTAATATAGAAGTTATCACAGATCAAAGTATGAGGTCTTTGAATTTTGGCTCTACCTCATTTCACTTTTTCACAGACATTAAGTGAATCAGAACATCCATACCAGACAAGAAAAGGCAACACATTAAAGTTAAGCCAAAATAATGATGGAAAGCATTTCATATGATTAGCATTTATTCAATTATTCCCTCATCTCATGAGGATTAATTAATTTTAAAAAAAACTTACAACAATCTATTACAAAGTGCTGTTTACAAATGGTTCTCTGTCACTGCAAGATCTCATCATCTCTGCCTGTACCTCTGAATTTGTTCTGCTCACTCTTCAGTTTAAAACCATTCCTTTGTCTGCACATATGCCTAACCATAGACCCCTGCAACCTGTTCCACATAGGATATCTGTTATTGTCATTCACATGAACAGTGTACTGTCACATTCATTAATTTCATAACTACTGCTGCAAACAGAGTTTTTAATTAGAATTTCATCAAATTACTCTTGAGGCATTGTGCCAGAATTAGTCCTCCAATCTAATATATATATATATATATATATATATATATATATAAATCCAGAGTAACTCCACATCCTATTGCTAGATATATAGAATATTTACATCAGCATCTACATAGCAATTGGTTAGCAATCCAAGCAAAACAAGATGCTAGGTTATTTATGCAAAATTTCTGCAGAACACGTTCATGCTTTCCTAATTATTTTATTCCTATCAAAATTATTCTAATTTATGAGAGCCTGCAGACCATGTCTATTGCTCCAAAGGTAATGTGAAAAAACAAGGCAATGACATCTGAAACTCTAGAGTCACTGACAACATCCTGTGTGCATTTCAGTGACAGCACTTTATTGGTCTGACAAATTATGTATTCTCCCATGTAGTTTCTCTTCAGACTGTTCTTCAGTCTTTCTTCTGAAAGTTGCTTTCAGAAGTTTCTTCTGAAAGTTGCAAAATAATAATGCCAAATCCACACACTATTATTACATGAGAAAGTGAAAACCACCTTCCATTCTGTTGTAAAACAAAACAAAAACAACAACAAAAAACCACCATATCTTGAAAACCTGTAACGGACACTGTCACACCACTGCCTATTTCCACGTTCTCTCCTGCCTTCAAAGGTTTTTTGTTACTGTGCTGTGTTTTTTTTAAACATGTTCTTTAATCAATGTACTTTCTGATTAAGCCTGGATTTTTAGGTTGATTCTGGTAGCTGTCATTAGAGACTAGACTACCAGATGTACTTGTCTTTATATGATACTAAGCACAGTCTTTAATCAGCCAACGTGGAGTAAAATATTAGTCTGCCTGTCTCTCAGTCATGATAACCATTTCAAATATCTCATGTATGCAAGCAAAATCAGAATTTTTAAATGCTGTATTAGTACCACATTTTTTTTCCCCAGACTTATCACCACTAGCAAACAGATGAATCATAACTTCCTACTCTGTCAAGAGTACTATTGTTTAAGTCGCATAAATTCAGTCTGTCCACTTTCTGTATGACTTCTATTCAGCAGCATTTTAAGTAAACCACATCATCAGGCTATCTCTACAGACCTGCAGCTTGCACATCTGACAGCTGTATCACAACCCAGACAGACTCCTGGTAGCTTCCTGCAATGTCTTTACTGTTGTTCATTTGCATAGTATAAAGGATGCCCACACTGTCACAAATGGATGTTTCAAGTCCCTTAGCAGTCCCATTCTACAGAACCAACCTCCTTCAAAAAAGGATGAATGAAAATGTTCATTGACACATAAGAAGCACAACTACATAGATAGCATGTGGACAAAGCACTTTCGCTGTCATTATAAACACAAGAAAATGGAGATTTTTAACCTTTTGAAACCCTGCCAAGTTGTGACACTACTTGCATCTACGGTACCTAACTCACCTTGGGAATATTATTATAATATTATATTATTATAAAATAATAATATTATTATAAAATAATTTATAAATAAAATTATTATAAATAATAATATTATTATAAAATAATAAACTTTAAAAAGTAATCTGCTACATATGGAAGAAGCTGGATTATGGCAAGATGTGTCAATGAGTATTTTATGTAGCAGTGTTCTGTGAATAACAAGCACAACCTGACATGCTCTGTTTCTCAGAGTTTCTTCCTCTACCATATAGATATAAACAAAAAAAAAAGTAAGAAAAATCTGTATATAAAAATATGTATCAGCTTTTGATGGTTCAAATCATTGCAACGATGCACTGTTATGATTACATTTTATTTTTTTCTACAATTTGCTGCTTATATAGACTTCAAATTCCTTTAAAAATATCATGAGATGGAAAAATTTACTAGACAAAATTATTTCACTTCCAAAAAGAATGCCCAAAACAGCAAAAATCTCCCAAAGCCCATGAAAACTGAATAAAGTCAATGCAACACATGAAGGCATTCAAGCAGCATCTCCATCTCAAACTGGCATATCTACTTGATAAGAACTTTAGTACAACTTCCCCCTTCAGTTAAATACATCACTTGTGCTTCATAGCATGTATCAGATGGCTTTGTCATTTTCATAGGGTGTTTTACAATGTTATCACTAATAACTCTCTTTTAACTATGCTGATTTTTTTTTTTCAAAATGGAAAAGAGAAAAGACATTCCAGAATTTTCTAAATCTACAGAAACCCCACGCATATTTCACAATCTCACTCAACAATTTGAACTCAGTACTGCAGCTATTCTATGACGTTTAAAATTTTGTATTTAAGTAAAATAGCTTCCTGATCTTGACTCAAAAGGCCTGTTAGTAACTGCTGACCTTGCCAGCAACACCTGATATAGATCTCCCTTTTTCCCAGGGAAAGGAGATTTTTAAAACAGATTTTTCTTCTTTAGTTCAAAGCTGTCAGTACTCAGCTTTCTTATTTCCTACTACAAAATTAATTCACCTGAGTAAAAGACTGCATTCTGCCCTTCAGGAGCCTTGCATTACACTGTTTTCTTTTATTTCCTAGTGTTACATAATATCATACCCCTATCCTTGTGTATATGACATCTCTGCACATTACATTTGTGATAGCTGTAATGTAATAGCATAGACAGCTAATTACTGTGCAGCAGCTATCAACAGCTTGTGCTTCATTGACAGAGGGAGGGAGAGAAGTAAAGAACAATTACCATGTGCTTTACAAGCTTATCTTAAAACCTAAGCCTACTTTAAGCTCTCTTATAATTTAAGCACTTGAGGTCACTGATTATAATAATTTATTTACTTATTTACATTTATCTGTTTTATTAGTTTACATTATTTTGTCACTCTAGCTATTTCTTTGTACAGCAAGCATACAATAAAGTGAGTGGGCCAAAATCTGAAGTAAGGAACCGTATAATTAGTGAGACAGCTGCTGAATTGTATTTTATAATCAGACACTATTTGTATTCTAAAAATTAGGTATTTTCCAAACCCAATCAAGTAGTTTACATTTACCTTAGTGTTTCTCATATTTATCCTTTGCCAACTGTCTGGAACAAGGTGCATAGAAACAAATTCATATTGTGTTGTGCAACAACGCACAAATATAAAGATTTCACACTACTTCAGGCACAACTACTTTTCAGCCCAACCTAACACCCAACAATGAAGCCAAACCAATTCCTTTGATTCCTCTTTTGGTATTTCCAAAGTTTCCTAGCATTACCACACACAACAAGTGGGATACAAGTGCAGCCCAGAACTTGTAGCACGCATACAGAGGGTTACAAGTGGCTGCCTTCCCTTTGCCCAGCCTGCTCTCATTTTGCCCACACAGAATAGAATTAGTGAGGCCAGCTCAAAAATAAGGTTTATCCCTTCTGTATGAATACTAGGACTTAGAAGATGAGACTGCACAAAAACTGTTTATAACGGAAAATTTTGCAAATTAAAATCAGGGAAATAAAATCAGGGAAATATGCTACTGTGCTTTGAATTAACAAATAATACTCTTCTAATATATTTTGATAAAATAGTGTGAATAAAGTATTAAAATTAATTAAAATTCTCAGCGCAATGAATATTAATGTAGAGTTTACATTTTTGTAAAAGCATTTTAAAAATTTAAGCATTGGGCAAAATTAGTACTCCTTTTATGATAATATTGTTAATTTAATGCATGAGCTGAACTTACACTTCAAAGCAAATTGGAAAAATATTCCTTTTCTTCCTGACAGAGATGGTTAGTGAGCCTACACGGGTGGTGCCCCGCTAGACCTTCTCTTCACAAACAGAGAAGGACTGGTGGAGGATGTGATTGTCGGGAGCTGTCTTGGGCAGAGTGATCACGAAATGGTGGAGTTCTCTATTCTTGGCAAGTCCAGGGAGGGGACCAGTAAAACCAATGTATTGGACTTCCGGAGGGCTGACTTTGTGCTGCTGAGGACACTGGTTGGTAGAGTCCCTTGGGAGGCGGTTCTGAAGGGCAGAGGAGTCCAGGAAGGCTGGGCACTCTTCAGGAGGGAAATCTTAATGGTGCAGGAGCAGTCTGTCCCCACGTGCCCAAAGACGAGCTGGCGGGGAAGAAGTCCAGCCTGGCTGAACAGAGAATTGTGGCTTGAGCTTAGGAGAAAAAAGAGAGTTTATAATCTTTGGAAAAGTGGGCAGGCCACTAGGGAGGACCATAAGGATGTTGCGAGGCTGAGCAGGGACAAAATTAGAAAAGCCAAAGCTCATCTGGAGCTCAATCTGGCTACTGCCGTTAAAGATAACAAAAAATGTTTTTATAAATACATCAACACAAAAAGGAGGACTAAGGAGAATCTCAATCCTTTACTGGATGCGGGGGGAAACTTAGTTACAAGAGATGAGGAAAAGGTGAAGGTGCTTAATGCCTTCTTTGCCTCAGTCTTTAGCGGCAATACCGGTTGTTCTCTGGATACCCAGTACCCTGAACTGGTGGAAGGGGATGGGGAGCAGGATGTGGCCCTCACTATCCACGAAGAAATGGTTGGTGACCTGCTACGGCACTTGGATGTGCACAAGTTGATGGGGCCAGATGGGATCCACCCAAGAGTACTGAGATAACTGGCAGAGGAGCTGGCCAAGCCGCTTTCCATCATTTATCAACAGTCTTGGCTATCGGGGGAGATCCCAGTTGACTGGCAGCTAGCAAACATGATGCCCATCTACAAGAAGGGCCGGAGGACTGACCCGGGAAACTACAGGCCTGTCAGTTTGATCTCAGTGCCAGGGAAGCTCATGGAGCAGATTATCTTGAGAGTCATCATGCAGCACTTGCAGGGCAAGCAGGCGATCAGGCCCAGTCAGCATGGGTTTATGAAAGGCAGATCCTGCTTGACGAACCTGATCTCCTTCTATGACAAAGTGACGCGCTGGGTGGATGAGGGAAAGGCTGTGGATGTGGTCTACCTTGACTTCAGCAAGGCTTTTGACACCGTTTCCCACAGCATTCTCCACAAGAAACTGGCTCCTCTTGGCTTGGACTGGCGCACACTTCATTGGGTTAGAAACTGGCTGGACAGCCGGGCCCAAAGAGTCGTGGTGAATGGAGTCAAATCCAGTTGGAGGCTGGTCACTAGTGGCATTCCCCAGGGCTCGGTGCTGGGGCCAGTCCTCTTTAATATCTTATCTATGATCTGGATGAGGGCATTGAGTGCACCCTCAGTAAGTTCGCAGATGACACCAAGTTAGGTGCGTGTGTCGATCTGCTCGAGGGTAGGAAGGCTCTGCAGGAGGATCTGGATAGGCTGCACTGATGGGCTGAGGTCAACTGCATGAATTTCAACAAGGTCAAGTGCCAGGTCCTCCACCTGGGGTGCAATAACCCCAAGCAGAACTACAGGCTGGGAGATGAGTGGTTGGAGAGCTGCCTGACAGAGAAGGACCTGGGAGTGATGGTTGATAGTAGGCTGAATATGAGCCAGCAGTGTGCTCAGGTGGCCAAGAAGGCCAACAGCATCCTGGCTTGCATAAGAAGCAGTGTGGCCAGCAGGGCTAGGGAGGTGATCGTCCCCCTGTACTCAGCTCTGGTGAGGCCGCACCTCGAATACTGTGTTCAGTTTTGGGCCCCTCGCTACAAGAAGGACATGGAGGTGCTTGAGCGGGTCCAGAGAAGGGCGACGAAGCTGGTGAGGGGCCTGGAGAACAAGTCCTACGAGGAGCGGCTGAAGGAGCTGGGCTTGTTCAGCCTGGAGAAGAGGAGGCTCAGGGGCGACCTTATCGCTCTCTACAGATACCTTAAAGGAGGCTGTAGTGAGGTGGGGGTTGGTCTGTTCTCCCACGTGCCTGGTGACAGGACGAGGGGGAATGGGCTTAAGTTGCGCCAGGGGAGTTTTAGGTTAGATGTTAGGAAGAACTTCTTTACTGAAAGGGTTGTTAGGCACTGGAACAGACTGCCCAGGGAGGTGGTGGAGTCACCATCCCTGGAAGTCTTTAAAAGACGTTTAGATGTAGAGCTTAGGGATATGGTTTAGTGAGGACTGTTAGCGTTAGGTCAGATGTTGGACTCGATGATCTTGAGGTCTCTTCCAACTTAGAAATTCTGTGATTCTGTGATCCGTGATTCTCTTGTTGTGGGAATCTCTTTCATGCACCAGTACACTGACCTTACATTTTCATATAGGCAGAACAAAATCGCTCTTGTATTTCAACAATTTCTTGCGATTCAATCATCTAGTCCATCAATTTCAGATAGATTTTGCAACAACCTAACCATGAAAGCTAAAACGATTTCTAACATTATGTTTTTATGTTTATTCTCTGGAAAGACTCGCACTGAATTCTGCTTTCTGCTCCATATAAACTTAGAAATATATTTAGTGAAAAAGCAAATGGACCTAGTGAATATGAAACAATCCAACTAATGTACTGCTAACAGCTTTGAGGGCTTGTTGTTGGCTGCTTTGTTTTGTTTTGTTGTTGTTGTTTGTTTTCTATCCTACTAGATATTTTTAAGTGTTAATTGAATTTTTAATGACATTAGTGTGTACTGACCATAACTCCTATTACCGTTAATGAAAATTCTCAACTTTTTTTGTGTGCAGGATACTGAAACGTATAACAAACCAAAAAGCAAACTGAAATGCCTTTAGAAAACATTTTGTACAGTGTAAAGGGATAATAAAAAAAAAAATAATAGAATAATAAAATCATTAAGGTTGGAAAAGACCTTCAAGATCATCTGGTCCAACCGTCCTCCTACGACCAATCAATTATGCCCTCCTTCTACTTGAGCTAGTTATGTAATTATTATGCGGGAAGATTAATACAAAAGACATTCTGGACTAATTTATTAAAAATACGCATATGCACATATATTTCAGGCATAGTTATTTCATTCTCCAGACACACACTAGCGTTACTGGGACCGTTTATTTTAATGCAAAAATGGCACTTCAGTTGCACCATACAATGGGAAGGCCCAAATACTCCTTATATTCAGAAGTTTGAAGACATTCTTGGGATTTACATGAATGATAAAAGTTCACACTTATAAAGTGGTTTTATTTACTTATTCTCAAAACAACATCAAAGGGAAATTTATAAAACCATCAATATCTCCCCTCCTCAGCCAAAACAGTCATGATGAATCCCATAACTGTAAAACTATCCTCTTGTCACATATTTAAAGATTGTATGTGAACCAACTGCCACACACAAATAACTACTGATGATTCTAAGTTCTCACTGTTAGTAAGCACCAGTAAAACCTCTCAACAAAACTTTACAATACCTTGCTGTTATTTGTAAAATAATGTCATATCATTAGATCAACATGGAAAAAATGTCTTAGAACTTAATATATCTTCAATGCTAAATATCAGGCACTGCTTTTCACCTAATTTTACAGATCAATAAATCTTACTTTTGGAGAGTAACATCTGAAATTGTGTTCATTATGTGTTCATAATATTCAATGTTGCATTATAAGTACATGAAAAATGTGAATTAAAAATATTTTTTAAAAGATTTATGATGGGTCAGTAAAATGATAGCATGCAGTAGATTCTCATATTCATTAGCTTGCTTTAGAGTTGTTTTGTGAACATCTTACTTCTGAAACTCAATTAGCTAGGTACACAGACAGCACATTTCAGATTCACATTGAGGAGAACAGTAAAAATGAGGAGCTACATTGGTATTTCATCTTCCATGCAAGCTTCAGCAAGATTTAACATCTTATTCTATTAATTTCCCCAATCTGATTTTCTATTAATTAACTCTCCCCATGTGAGTATGACAGTTTAAGGGGCTTCAGATTGCAACTCCTAAAAAAATGGTGTGAAACACTGTCACCAGCTTGCACTGGAAAATCAGTCTTTCCAGTTGGTACAAATGCCATCCTGTATCCACCACCTGCTCACATTTTTTCAATTGTATTTTGTGATAAAAACGTGACAGATAGCAACAAAAGATTATATATCATTGTATGATTCTCTGTGTAAAGATGGAAGAAAAAGATGGAAAAAAGTCCTGAGACACTCACAGCAATTATATTGAAGAAGTCGTCATCACCAAGGGTATCCAAAATAGATGATACTGTCTGTTTAGCAATAGTCAATCGAAGCCCTTTCATGCTGCCACTGACATCTACTAAAATTACTACATCTTTTGGAGAAGTAGCTGCTTGGATGTACCTAAGATGAAAGACAAAACATCTTGTTCTTTAAAATACTGAACTTTTCTTTCTTCTACATTTCTTAAATGCTGGTAATCTATTGCCTACCATTTTCTATTTCTGCAGTCAAATGCAATGACTCCATTCTCATCAGGTTCCCATTTAATACCTGTTCAGAATAAAATAAAAAAAATAAAAAAGATTAAGTGATTAAGAAAAGATTACAACATTTGACACAGTAATGTCTCAAAATGCATCTGTGATGTTGTGACAAAGTAATGTTTAACAGTTTCATACCTGAATTTTACATTTACTATTATAAGGTAGCTAATGATGATAAAAATAAAGGATAAAATACCACTGACAGAAAAAATATGATTTTCTCACTACTTTTTAACCTTCTCTAAAGTGAAAACCTCTTCAGACTTACTGTGTTCATCATACTATTGTCACTGAAGTATTGTCATACTTGCTCTTCGGTGCTGACCAGTTTCATGACATACTGGCTAGTCCTTTTCAAACTGTGAGTGCTTACATTCATTGCTTATCTCAACAGGCAACAGGTACTGCTATATTAAGAGGTTCACTCACAGGTCATATGTTTTGTGTTTTGACCAAAAAAAAAATGATTGACAGGCAATCCTTTCAGCTTTTGCACTCAATCTTCTAGCACAAAACAAAAAACAGCCTTTAAAATAAAGATTAACATTTTCTATCCTTAAAATACTATGGGGCTTGAGAACTCAACCATAATCTAAAATTAATACAGATGTACATATTGATTTCAGCCACTTTCAGACTTACAGGCTTACAGTAAACTGGCTCGCATTAAACTCAAGACTTCCTACATAAAAACAAACAACCAAAACAAACAAAAATGAAAACACAACATGGGTCATTAAACTGTCAGCTAAAGGAAAATTTCCCACTCTGAGCCTGATCCAAAATTACAGAAGCTGGGGATAAGTTTTAGTTTATTTAGTATGTAGCATATTTGATATGCTATTAAATATAAACCTTAACATGTAACATATTTAATATTTATTTGCTAAATAGAAATAAGAAAAGTAATTTAGCTGAATTTTATTACAACTTGTAATAATAATAAAAAAAGAACATTGAAAATATTCAATAGAAATCTTTCCGAAAAGTAGATAAATTAATATTGAACTTGCAAGTATCTATGAAGGTAAGGATTTGTGACAATAATCAATGGAAATCTGCAACCATAGCTTTTCTTTTCTTTTCTTTTCTTTTCTTTTCTTTTCTTTTCTTTTCT